>CAUYUJ010021929.1:122500-131226 GCA_963575745.1 Prorocentrum cordatum | reverse complement strand
CCGACCAGCCATAACTGGGGGAGCTGTGGTCCTACCCCCCCTGGGGGAAACCCATCGCATCGACGATCTCTCGAGAGGGGTGTCGAAATCGATGGGTCCCCCAGGGGGGTAAGGACCACAGCTCCCCCAGTTGTGGCTGGCCTGGAAGACCTCCTTAGGCTGCTCGCAAAGTCACTGCTCGCAAAATGGCCTGGATCAGCCGCGGAGGATCTACGATACACTACATCGGAGCGGACATCTGTTTTTCGGACGTTTGAGAGTGGGCATTTTGCGAGTAGCGGAACGCGCTCGGTGAGAGGAGGACCTTCTGCGGCTTCGCGGAAGGCTTCGCGGAAGGCGCAGGAGGCTTCTCGGAAGGCTCGAGGCCTTCCGGGCTTCCGGAGGAGCCCCGCCCACTCTCGCGTCCTCCCCTGGGCGCTCCGCCGACGGCCCCGGCTTCGGTCGGACTGGGCATCCCCACGCTCTGTATGTTTTAAATGCTGCGCACCCACTATAGACGAGCGCGTTCCACTACTCGCAAAGTAACTACTCGTAAATGGCCTGGATTCGCCGTGGAGGATCTACGATAAATTACATCGAGGCAGACGTTTGTTCTTCGGAAGTTTGCGAGTAGGCACTTTGCGAATAGTGGAACGCGCTCGGTGACACTACGCATTCTCACGGCAGCTCGCCCGGGAACAGATTCTGGACACGCCGGCGCAGATAGTGGTGCAACAACATACAGAAAGCGGGCAGGGACAATTCAACAAACTATTCTGTCTCGTCGGGGTCGCTGGCTGCGGCATGACGGCCTGGACAGCGATGACGAGCGGGGACTCTCTTTGGCATCGCAAGCTTCCCAGGTGGGGGCTCTGCGACCCCGCGGGCACTTCTCACTCGTCGATCTCGCATTACGCGAAGCGTCACGAATTGCTTACAGCAGGGACCAAGAAACCCTCCATAAGAAAGCCAACCCCGAGACCCCAGGACGTCCGTTGATTGTTTGGTGTGAGAACTTCACGCTTTCCATAGCAAAGCCATCGAAACCCAAGAAACCCAGGGCACCCTGGAGGCAAGCATCATGTTTCTTGGCATGGGTCTCCACTGTATGTTACTCCTCATTCACATCCTCGTACCATCTCCTCGCACGCTCCAGACATCGCGCCTCGTCCTCCTTCTGCGGATAGCACACCATGTCACCGAGCATGTCCGTGAGATCTTCGTAGTTGCCCTCGAATCCTGGTCGGAGCAAGGAGTTCAGGGAGAGGAAGGAGCAGCAAATATATCACACTGAGAAGAGAAGTGGAAAGGCAGGAGCACGAGCGAGCAAGAATACAAACGAGCCGGAGTGCAAAATGGATGAGGTGGGAAAAATCTAGGTCACCCAACTTCGAACTGCGACTATTGCAAGGCCCCTGAGCCGTCCCCTTGATGAGATGGGCAACTCTCTGGCCTAGACTGCGACGCCGCGAGAATACATATGCGCTCCAGCGGATGCCATGTGTCCCTGAGAATGAGCAGGCAGGTCTGAGCCGGATCAAATCGCGAAACCGGATCGGATTGGAAACGGACCGGATCGCCAGCGAATCGTCGCGACTCGAATCGAAACCGCATCGCCGCGCCCGACTCTTGCCGGCCACGGCGCACCAAGCTGGATCGAGAATCGAATTGGAGTCGCGGCCCCAGCCCGCGAATTGAATCGCATCGCATCTGATCGTCGCAGGCGGCCCTGGGCATTTTCCCGCGGGCGCGCTGGCAGCCGCGGAGGGCGGATGTCGGACACCCTGCCCCACTTGAAAAGAAAGTCGGGGGTTGCCAAAGGTGCCCCTGGCCCAAGGTGCCCCCAGCTTTTCGAACAATTTTGGAGCCCCTGGGACCCCTATGCCTCGTGAGGGGTGCTCTGGAGGCCGAGGGGGCCTCCTTGGAAAATCCTGGGGGCACCTGGGGCCAGGGGCAATTCTAGCAACACCCGAGCAAGGGCCCGGGGGCCGGGGTTCGCGCCCCGCGGCCCTTCGCGAGCCTCGCGGGGACGAGAGGGCCACTTTCTGGGAGAGCTCGAGAAAACGGCACAATCGGGGGCGTCCAGGAGAGGGGCGTCGTCCCCGAGAGGGGGTTCGCGGATCAGGGCCCGAGGCACGCGTCCACACGGTGTGGGGGGGGGGCCAGGGATCGCATTGCAATAATAGGAGGGGCCACGAGAGCAGGAGAGACAGGTCATGGCCCTGGTCACGATGGCCCCCCCCGACCCACCCCCTCGGTCCTCACCCCCCGTCTTGGACGCCCCCGACACGGCCAGGTCCGCGTGGGCTTCCTGGGTCGGCGCCCAGACCACCCCTCCGCACAGCGTCTATAGCCTCGTGGGAGCCTAAGAACCGCCTGGGGAGCCGACGCCCTGGCATCCCACGGGGCGGTGTATATCCAAGTCACCCAGCTTCTCGCATCGCCCCCCGCGATGCACCACGCGCAGTTATCTTCGCGCCCCCGCGAGGCCGCTCTGAAAAAAGACAGCTATCCGGCCCACCCTGCGACACGCGCAGCGCGATCATCAACGCGCCCCATTGGGGTGAACTCGGATATGAGTATGTGTGTATATATATATAGAAATTCAGGTCCACAGATATATACACACATTTGAATGTGTATATATATAAACTAAAACCATCGCGCGCGCTTTGCGCGCACAAGTTCTACGTAGGCTGGATGGTCGAACTCTTGGGGATCTCTATTCCATGACACTTCTTCTCTGGGGCTTCCAAGAACCGCGAAGACGGCCCCAGTGGCTGCCAATACTTCCTACGGTCCACCCACGACGGTTTAAGACAGGCCCAACATGCACTTCGGGGGCACTTTTATTCGCCGCGGCTGGACGTAGCCGGAAAAGAGGGAGAAGGGGAGAAGGGGAGGTAAAGGGGGGGAGAAGGAGAAGGAGGATGAGGAGAAGTTGGGGAGGGTGGAAGAGGCCGCAGAGGAGGAACCGGAGGAGCAGGAAGAGGAGGAGGAAGTATTAGACTTTTTTTTTTGCTGTGGGTCTCCTGCTGGGGCGAAGAACTCGGGTTCTCGGTTCATGTTCCCGATCCTGGGCCGCGGTTGGGGCCCTCTCGGGCCGTCTTGGACGTCTCTTCGGCGCTTTTGAAGCCTATGGGGCCGTCTTGGAGCGCTTTTGAAGCCTATTGGACCGTCTTGGGGCGATCCTCGGAGCCTCTTGGTGCGTTTTGCAGCGTCGGGAAGCGGAACAGGTGGAAACGCCAAAATTGTTCAAAAACCTATGGACAATACATGTTTTTTCGAGCTCTGTTGGGAGACCTCTTGGAAGCTTATTGGGTATCTTGGGGGCCTTTTGAGCCGTCTCGAGGCCGTCTTGAACGTCTTGGACCATCTAGTGGCTTTCGGGCCATCCCGCCACCGTGGCTGGGTTGTGGGTTGGAGGCCTCTTGAAAGCTCGTTTGGAATTCGTGGGAGGCCTCCCGGGGATCTCTTGAAAGCAGTTTTGAAGGCCTCTTGGGGGCCGTTTGGGATTCTCTTGTGGACTCTTTTTGGGCCTCTTTCTGGCCTCGTATGGCCTCTGGGGGGCGTCTTGAGCTCTGTTTGAGGCCTCTTGGGGCCTCCTGGGGGCCTCTTGGGGCGGAAGGATCGAATTGTCGATTCGTATTCTCTCTTAGGCCCCTCTTGGGGCCGTCTTGGGGCCGTCTTAAGCGAACTTGGGCGCCTCTTGGGCCGTCTTGGGGCACTCTTGTGCCGTCTTGGGGCTCTCTTGCGCCGTTGTGGCGCCTTCTTTGAGTGCCTCTTGACCCGTCTTGAGCTGATTTCTGGGGCCTCGTGGGCTGTCATGGACCGTCGGAAGCACGAAACAGCAAGAACACGAAAAAACTGTTTACAAAAAACACTCGAACCAAAAACCTACTTGTTTCGCCTCCTGAGTGCCTCGTGGGAGTCCTTTTGAGGGCAGCTCGGCCGTCTTGAAGCTCTCTTGGGCTGTCTTCAAGCCATGTTGGACCAAGTTTGAAACGCTCTTGTGCGGTCTTGGGCTCTCTTGGAGCGCTCTCAGGCCATCTTGGCGCCCTCTTGGACGTCTCTCGGGCCCTCTCGTCGCCCCCCTTCCCCGCCTTTGACGCGTTCTGGCACCCCCGCCAGGTCCAAAACGGCCTGCAGAGAAATCAGTGCACTCCAGAGCCCCCGGACCCCCTCCCCATCTTCATATATGTATATAAATTGTTGGTTTGTACATACACAACCCCAAGGACGGACTCCAGCATATATAGTTATACACCTAGATGTGATGTACATAAATACAGATGTACAAAAACACATACACACATGCATACGTGCATACACACATACACACATCCATACATACACACAAACATACATACATGCACACATACAGACAGACAGGCAGACAGACAGAGAGGCATACACACATACATGCACGCATGCATGCGTGCAAATATGCATGCATGCATGCATGCATGCATGCATGCATACGTACGTACGTCCGTACTTACGTCCGTACGTACGTACATACACGCATGTAGACAGACAGACATACATGCATACATGCATGCATACATACATACACACATACATACATACATACATACGTACGTACGTACATACATACATACGTACATACATACATGCATACATACACATACATACATGCATACCTGCATACATACATACATACATCTACACACATGCATGCATGCATGCATTCGTACGTATTTACATACATACATGCATGCAGACATGCACACATGCATGCATTAATACATAAGTGCATCCATGCATGCATACATGCATAGGTGCATCCATACATGCATGCATGCATGCATGCATACGTACGGACAGACATGCAGATATACCTGGCTGCAGACATACATGCATACACACATACGTATATACACACATACATGTGCACCTACAGACGTACCTACACAATACATGCACACATACATAGACATATACATATATATATATATACGTATACATAAGCACATACATGCGCACACGCACACACACATGTATACGTGTATTTATACGTACACAGATATGTGCACACACATGTATTCAGATATGTGCATTTTTTATATATATATATATATATATATATATGTGTGTATGTAAAGATGCATCGGTAGGTATGAACACATACATGAACGTATCTATATGATATCCAAGAGAACCCATTGAAGTATTGTTGGGATTATAGGGCTATGGGGCTATTGGGCTATAGGGCGATGGGGCTACGTGGCTGCAGGGCTATGGGACTGTAGGGCTATAGGACCATAGGCCTATAGGTCTATAGGGCTGTAGGGTTATAGGGCTATAGGGCCATAGGGCTATAGGGCTGTAGGGTTTTAGGGCTATGGGGCTATGGGGCTCTGGCACCATGGGGCTCTAGGGCTATAGGGGCATAGAGCTATAGGTCTATAGGGCTATGGGGCTACAGGGCCATACACCCATAGGGCTATAAGGCTACAGGGGTATAAGGCTACGGGGCTATAGGACTATAGGGCTATAGGGCTGTAAGGCTATGGGGCTATGGGGCTATGGGGCCATAGGGATATAGGGCTATAGGGCTACAGGGCCCTGGGGCTATGAGTCTATAGGGCTATAGGGCCATGGTCCATAGGGCTATGAGTCTTTGGGGCCATAGGGCTATAGGGCTGTAGGAATAGAGGCCTGTAGGGCTATAGGGCCATTTGGCTGCTGGGCTATAGGGTTATAGGGCTAGAAGGGTATGGGGACATAGGGCTATAAGGCTATAAGGTCACAGGGGTATAAGGCTATACGGCTATAGGGCTATAGGGCCATAAGACTATAAGGCACCCGGGCATCGCACCGGGGCATCCGGGCACCCGGGCACCTGGGCACCCGGGCACCCAGGCAACAGGGCACCTGGGCGGGCCTCGGAAATCGGTGGCGAATCTCACCTAACCATATGAATCCGCTAGGACCCCTACAGAGGCAAGCTCTGATTGGGGAATAACTTCTCCCTCTCCTACCCAGAAGCCAGTTTTTAGGGCGGACCAGACGTTTCGCCTAAGACTTCCCCACCATTGATGATTCTGAAGCTTAAAAATTGGCAACAGTTTCACATATGGAGGGCAGGTGGTTTCCACAAAATGGCTCTCGCGTTAGCGCCGCGCACATTCGTTCAAAATGGGGCTATGGTGCTATAGGGCTACAGGACCATAGGGCTGTAGGGCTATAGGGATATAGAGCTATGGGGCTATAGGGCTATATGAACATAGAGCTATAGGGCTATAGAGCTATAGGGCTATAGGGCTACAGGACTATAAGGCTCTAACGCTACAGGGCTATAAGGATCTAGGGCTACAGAGCTATAGGGGTATTTTGCTATTGGGCTATAGGGCTATAGGACTATAAGGCCATGGGGCTAGAGGGCTATTGGGCTATAGGGCTATAGGGCTATAGGCCTGTAGAGCTACAGGGCTATAAGGCTATAGGGCTATGGAGCTATAGGGCTCTAGGGCGATAGGGCTATAGGGCTATAAGGCTACAAGGTTATAGGGCTATAGGGTTACAGGCTATTGGGCTATAGTGCTATAAGGCTATAGGGCTATAAGGCTATAGCGCTATAAGGCTATAGGATTATAGGGCTATAGGGCCGTAGGGCTATAAGGCAAAGCGGGCACCTGGGTACCCGGGCCCCCGGGCATCCGGGCACCTGGGCGGGCCACGGAAAGCGGTGGCAAAACTCACCTAATCATATGAATCTGCATCGGCAAGCTCTGATTGGGGAATGTATGCATAGGCATTTACACATATGCATATCTATTTATATTTATACATACACGAATAAACGTGTATATATGCATAGGCATCTGCATGCTCCTGTATACATACGCACAAGTACACATGCACATGCATATCCACATACATACATACATACATCCATACATCCATACATCCATACATACATACATACATACATACATACATACATGCATACATGCATACATACATACATGCATGCATGCATACATACATACATGCATGCATGCATACATACATACATACATACATACATACATACATACAGACATAAATACATACATACATACATGCATGCATGCATGCATGCATGCATGCATACAGACAGACAGACAGACAGACAGACAGACAGACAGACAGACAGACAGACAGACAGACAGGCATACAGACAGACATACAGACAGACAGACACACATACTTGAGTACATATACTGATAATAAGATTATGCAGAAACATAAACACATTCATGGACACATATATACAGACGTATCTTCATGTACATGCACATGCACATATACATGTATGTATGCATAATCATATACAGCACGTGTGCACATGTGTGTAAACATGCGTGTGCATGTCCATATCTGTGTCCATGTCCGCCGCCTGCCGAGTTCCCCGAAGACCCACCCGCCAGGCGGCGGCGCTGTGTGAGTCCCCCCCTCGGTGGACGGGACCCCTCACGGGCACAGGTGGATGACGCCCTCCGCCGCGAGCGCGGAGATCCGGGCGTCGCCGAGCCCCAGCAGCTCCCGCAGCACCTCGGAGGTGTGCTGGCCGTAGAGCGGGGGCGGTCTTGCGGCGCTCCCCGGGGGCGCCGCGCCCGCGCCCGTCCAGGCCACCTCGCTCGTGCCGAGGAACTGGCCCTCCCCGCCGCGCACCACCAGCGCCTGCAGAGACGACGCCAGGGCATGACTATGAAGGGGCCCACAAACACACAAATAAATACACACAAATAAAGATATTTCCCATATTTTCCTATGTTTTCTGAGTTTTTGTCTTGCCCACCAATTCCCATATTTTCCCATATTTTCCTGGGGATCGACGATTAATTGTGTCTGTGTGTTTTTTCCCCTCCTGAGACTACCCACCAGACCACCCCAGCCTAACACGAGGAGCCGAAGTTCGGGTCGGGGGGGGGGGGGGCTCGACAGGCGTGGTTTTCCACGACGCCCCCCCCCCACTGGGTCGGGAGTTGCTGGAAGTGCCCCCCAGGGGAAGGTGCCCCCAGGATCGGAGGCCCTCGGGGAGCAAGTCGAGCCGAGAACCGGGACCGGACACAGACTGAGTCTTCGCAATTTGCGCGGCTCGAATCAGCCTCCCCAAGTTGCCCTTCATTCCCAGTGGGAATGAAGGGCAACTTGGGGCCTTCGGGTTGGGTTGGGGTGGCTCGGTGGGTGGTGGGGACAGGGACAGAATCGGACAGGGACGAGTCAGGAACCTCCGAGGCCAAAAGCGGTTCTGGAGGATGCAGCGGGTGCCGCGGCCTTCTCAGAGAGCGTTCCGGCACGCTCTGGAGCGATTATTGTGCCTGTCTGGGCCCCCCCGACCTGGGGAAACCAGAAGGTTCGAGTAGGGGCTCCACTACAGAATTGATTTACCCATGAAGTAACTTACAGTCGAACCTACGATAAATTGAAAGATTATTCCGTAGATCCACGAGCTTTCAACGTAATTTTCGCAGGTTCGACGAGAAAATCAATTCTGGGGTATATCAATTCTGTAGTCGATCCCCTACTCGAAAGGTACCAACACAGCTACTCCCCAACCTCTCCCAGGCTGCGTTCTGACACGATTTCGAGGCGAATCCAGCGGTGGCGACGAGGGCCTCCAAGGAAGGCCTCCCAGGGGGGCAGCGGTACGGGTACCTCCTCCTCTGACGACCTGCGCCCCCGGCTGCGCGAAGACCGCGGCCATGTCGTTGACCGCGCCGGCCGGGATCTTGCGC
>CAUYUJ010021929.1:67500-117500 GCA_963575745.1 Prorocentrum cordatum | reverse complement strand
AGAAGCACTGCTAAGCCTGGCTTAGCCTTGCGCTGGTCTGCTACGCTCTGCCGGGCCATGCGCATCTCTGATGAACCAGATTCTGCTCTGCTAGACACTGCTGAGCTTTCTTCGGCTATGGTGTGCCCTGCTGGGCTCTGATGGGCCACGATAAGTCATGCTAGGCCCTAGTAAGCCGTGGCATGGCGATCTAAGCCATGGTATGCCCTGTTGCCCAGCCCTCATAAGGCAAGCTAGGCCCTGCTAGGCTGTGATGAGCCCTGCTAATCCCTGGGAAGCAGTGGTACCTCCTGCCAGGCGTTGCTAAGATGTGTTAAGCATTGGCACGAATTGCTAAGCAGTAGGCTCTGCTCGGTCCAGATAAGCCCTGCTGCACACCAGCGCGTCGTGCTAAGCCCAGCTGAGGTATGCTAAATTGCCTAGGCCCTGCTGAGCCCTGCTGGGCCTTGCAAAGCTCTGCTGTGCCTTGCTAAGTGGTGACAAGCCTTGCTTCGACATGCGTAGCCCTAATGAGCCATGCTAAGCCCTGCTAAGGTCTGCCAGGCCGAGGCGTGCTCTGCTAAGCACTGATCGGAGATGCCCCGCCCTGCTCGGCACTAGAGAGCATTGCCAGGCCATGCTAGGCTCTGCTAGGCACTGCTGAGCCCTCCTGAGTTCGGGTATGCCGCGCGAAGCCCTGCAACGCCTTGCAGTGCTTGGTGAATTCTGCCACGCCCTGGGCCTGATAAGCCGTGACAAGCCTTCCTAACCCTTGCTCAGCCCTGCTACCCTCTGCTATGCCCTGCTCAGCTGTGGTAGACCTGAGCTCTGGCAGGTGTTGCTGAGCCCTGCTGAGGTCTGCGAGAACCTGCCATGACGTGGCAGGCCGCAGTGCCATGCTACACGTTCGGCTAAATCCTGCTGGGCCCTGATAAGTACTGCTGGGCCCCCCCGCTAAGCGCTGCAAAGCTCTGCGAGCACATACTCATCCCCGCCAATCCCTGCTATGCCATCGTAAGCGTTCGCCCTGATACGGCCTGCTAAGCGGCGATAATCCTATGCCCATCTTGGCCTCGCTAAGCCAGGCTTGAACATGCCAAGGCCTGGTAAGCTCTGGTAAGCAGTGCTAAGCCCTGCTGAGACAGCTGGCCCTTGATCGGGTTTGCTAAACCCTGCTCGACCCTCCTAAGAACTGCCAATAATTGAAGCCCTGCTCGGCACTGCTGGGCCCTGCCAGGCATGCACGTCCCAGGCTTGAGCGTCTCATGTACGCAGTCCATGTTAGCCAAAGAGGAGATAGAGAGCATAGAGAGAGAGAGAGAGAACGAGCGAGGGAAAGAGAGAGAGAGAGAAGATGATAATGATGATGAAGAGAAGGGTGAAAGCTTCCAAGCTCCGATGGAACCTCGAGGGACTCCACAGTCCCCCAGTCTCTCCCTCTCCTCCTCCTTTCTCTTCCTCTCCAAACTATTCCCCAAAGAGGGTCCCACAACGGCTGGGGAAACACACAATTGCATCGCCAAATTTCGGCCCAACGTTTGGCCGCACGGGCGTTTCCAAAAGGCAGCGGACGGCGGTGCTTCGCAATAAGCGTCTTCGATCCGGCGCCCCGTAGCCCGCCAAAGAGGTGCTGGGCGTGCCAGGTGTTCCGTGCAGCACTGTTTGACCCTTGGCGCACTGCAGGATGACGATTAGCAAAAAAACAGGGTGGAACGATTTAAAAATAAGCTTACAAACGAAGAGAACAATCAAAAAATATAGAACTCTATCTCGAACTTGCGAAACACCAGGACCACCGCCGCGGCCGGAACCGCAGACGTAACCGCCGCAACTGCTCGTGCTCTCTAACATTCGGTGACTCACAGTGTGAAGAAAGTGCCAAGAAATGAAATGCGCATATGGGGATTTGCCAATCGGATCCTGCGACAATTTCTGCTATAACACGTATAACATTCAAAAGCACCTCCTTATCGTCAATCTCCATCTTCAACTGCACCTCCCTATCTCGCTCAGGCAGCTGGATAGTTATAGGTACCCTCCGATCGTCGTTGTAATTGCACCCCGCTGCTTTGGGCTTCCGTCCTTTCTCCTTTACCCCTTCCTCCTAATCCTCCGTTTCGGCTCCGTCTGGCCCGTCGGCCGTCGGGGCGCGCGCCCGAGGAGGGCGGGGGGGGAACGATCAAAAAATGGCTTCCCGGCCCGAGGGCTTCTCTAAACATCACTCCAGGCGCCGACGCGTGAACACGACCCCCGGTCTTATTTCAATCATCCTCCATCACCCGGTGCGTCGTCCCCATTCTCCCCATACTCCCCCATACTTCACCATACTTCTCCATACTTCCCATACTTCCCCATTCATCTTACTTTTCTCTACATCTTGCACTTCCGATGGTTTCTTCAGGCGATGGTGACAAACGACAGACAGGTACTCTGGTCAGGCAATTGTTCAAGCAGCACATGATCCACAGCCGGCTTCATCAAATGGATGGGCTTGATGATGGATCTGGAGACCTTCCTGAAGGACGCCCAGCGCCTGAGCCAGCAGCTCCAGGCCAACTACAACTACCTCCTTCTGGCCCCTTCCTGGGGAAAGGCGCAGCTGGGGCAGGAGGAGAACCAATTGCTCTAGATGCTATTGGGAACCTGATTGCACGCCAGCTCCTTCCGATCCAGCAGGGACATCGCAGCCATCAAAAAACACGGCGTATCCCATAAGGACTTGGAGGATGCTACACTACCACTAAAGCAACACGTCGGGGACATGAAGAACGACTTCGACGCTATGCAGAAAATGGTTTCCAATAACATCGAAGACATGCGAATAATAATGACAAACATTGAAAACGATATACAGGAGCGCTTCGACAAGATCAAACAAGATGTCAGGAACATTGGAAATTTTACTTCGCGATCCGGGAACTCCCAGAAGTCAGCGGATGAATACCATTACAACGGAAAGCGTTCACTTACAGCGGTCATCGGCAATCTTGAGAACTTCGAGTCCGAGGTCACCGCGGCAGAATTCATCCCGGAGCATATTGCTAATATGAAGGGCCCTGTACCTCGAAACATTTATTCAAAAAGGGATTTCAAAAGCATTATATTTTTGGAGTTTGGTGACACGTTGGAACGGGATACCGCTGTTGGACTCATCCGTAGTAAGCGTATCCAGCGGGGGGTGAGCACGGCTTGGGCGTCTCAGGACAGGGAGCCGGCCGACAGGGCAGCCCGGAATTTTGCGTTTGGCGTCAAGTACATGCTTAAGGAAAATATGGGAATCGAATACATCATTCAGGTATCGGACTACGCCCCCTACCGAATGCACGTCGGCGGAGAATTGGCGCTGACCGTGCAGGTTCGAGACGGAGTCGTGGACTGGCAGTGGGAGGAAGAATGGAAAAACTGGGATGAATTACAGAATCACGCACATATGGAATCCCTGGTGGAAAGAAAAACGCGATTCTATTGTTCGCCGTGCCAGTTCCTGAGTGAAAGGGAACCCTGAAGGAATGTCGAAAGGAAGCCAATCCAAATAGAAAACCCGGGGGGCACTAGAGCCTCTCAGCCTGGAGGCCAGTGCCACGACCCCCCAAAGACACCTTCCAGGCCAACATGCCTCTCTCCGCTCGCCGAAACTTGGGTGTGCAAAGCTGGACGTGTGGGGCGTCCTTTGTACCCGTTCCTGGCTTGAGACACCTGAGGCAGTGTCGGCTTTCATCGTAGGAAGAGAAGCCTGGTAGTGTACGAAGCACCTCGGCACTTCCTGGTGGAAGGGTGAAGCAAACCATGCGAGTTTCCTCGCCGGTGGCATGAGCAAGTTCCTCATAGGTCAGTCCTTTGAGGAACGCTTTGTCGATATCCGTAGATGCTAAGATCCATTCTGGATGACATGCCGCCTCACTTGCCAGGAGCCTCTGGGACTGTCTTCGAGCAGTTCCTGAGAAGGTTTCTACATCGAACGCCTCCGTGTCCATGAATCCACGAAGGACAAGTCTAAGACGGACGGTTTTAACATTCTCGGCGCCTACCTTCACAAACTTCCACTTGTATACATATCTGGATGTCATGATGTTGGAAGCTTTAGATAGGTCGTACATCTTAAAGCATCGGTTGTCAAGCCAGATCTTGAGATCGGTGTACAGGGCTTCACTAACCTCTTTAGAATGTGCTGCGATATCGGCTTTGGCGAGTAGGTCGTCTTCCTTGACTACCACAGCACGTTTAGCAGCCGATGATACATATACTCTCATCGTTGCGACCATGTCTGTTTCAAGCTGTGCAAGTTGGGTCTGATCCAACACTACCTTTGACATTTCTGGCGCGAAACCTAGCTCAACATAGGGACCATGTTCATCACTGTCAAGAGAATAGCCCTCGTCAGGTGTAGTCGAGCATAGAGAGATAAGCCAGGGCTCTTGTAGTTCAGGCTCGTCTCCGAGCATCTCCGACACTACGGTATCTTCCTCGTCCACGGATGCTGAGGCCAAGACACATTGGTCGGGCAGCATGGTTGTTGGGACGCAGTAGAGATAGTCGTCGATAACCGTTGTGGGATGAAGGCCCATACGTAACTCATCGTACCACTCCTCCATCATCATAGCCTCGATGTCGTGTTCCTCGCTTTCTTCATAGATTATAGACAGGCGACCTTCACTCGGTGATGAAACACCTGGGGTGTCTGCAGGAGGCCTGTCTCCAGGCTGGTCGCGTTCTCCAGACGTCGTGCCCAAGTGCTGATACTTGGCAAGGTCGTCATGGAATCCTAGGGAAGGAACTTGCGACGTCAGGCACTGGATGAGTCTGGAGTGAGTGCTGCCAGTGATTTGAGAGATGTTCAGGCCGGTGCCCACACACTCATAATAGTGGAAGGCTGGGTTAACACCATTGTCGTAGTGGATGAGTGTAGACCCAGTGGCGTACTTTACTGCAGGAAGATTGCACGCGCTCTTGGCCAATCTCACGCTACCACACGTTCAACTCGGAAATAGTTTCGCACGAGATACTGCAGTGCAAGGTGCACGCACGAGTGAAACTTGCTGTCGTCGGAAAGATTGAGGTTTCCTCTGTAGTCTGGAATATAGCCAAAGACTTTGGCAGGTTTCCCTGCACCAAAGTGTGCCACATATGTAAGGACGGTTTGCGTGGCCATGTTGCCCATGCCAAGTTCCCTGGCAAGAAGGCATTCAATGTATAGCGTGTGGCGAGCATCAGGGTACATTACAATTACCTCACGCGTTCCTGCCTTGACGACGACGTGTCCTCGTTCAGGCGCGCTACGGATCACAGGAAACGGGCCATTCCAGCCTCCATGGTCGTCCTTAGTGGCTGTACGTCGGTGATGATCGACCAAGTCCCCAGCTGAGTAAAGGCGAGCACCATCTGGGGCCGTCTTTTGTCTCAGCTACCGCCGTGGCTTGAGTTATTGCTTCCAGGCTAACTTCCCTCACACGGCGTTCTCGTTCGTGGCCTGACGTCTCGGGTCCCTTAGGGAAGTCAAGGGTGTCGAGGTCAGGAAGAAAAGAGGGCTGTCGCCCAGTGTGTGCTTGGTACGGCGATACTCCGTTGTAAAACGTGAAAGCGTTGGTGACGAAGATGCCTTCAGCCAATACTCTAGTAAATACAACGGGGATGTTGTGTCTGTTCAGCTCTTCCTCAATCATATGGAGAGTGCCCCTAAGAATGCCGTTGCGTGACTCGATCGAGGTCGCGCGTTGGCCAGGCGCTCGGACACGAAGTGTCGTACCTTTGTTCGCCATCATGGCCTTGGCAGTGTCATTGTTGAGGGCGCCTTCTCCATCTGAATACAAGACTTTGAAGGGTCCATGATAGGCAATCCAGCAGTAGTGGTAGGCGTCGAGTATAGTGTCACGTTCTCTATCACGAATCTCTTGGCCTGCTGCCAGGCGGATACATCGGTCCATAATATGAAATATGGTCCGTTTCTTGTAAAACATGAGATCTACTTCGCCTTCGCCAAGCCAATTTCCAGGAAGGCTTACGGAAGGTAGCGTAGAATTACCTGGACGTTCCCATGCTCTACATGCTCGACATGTGTCACAGATTTCCTTGACCATATTTAATCGAACGTTATCCAATCCCACTTTATCTAGGATCAGCCTCATCCTTGGTTCCTTCGCATGATACCACGGTAAGTGCAGTTTACGGAGTTCCTTTTTGACTACGTGAAGTTCGTGACTGCGGAGGTTTTGCAGACTGCGTTGGATGTCAAATCTCGTCCAGTCGGGCAGTCGTGGATCCCCCGAGCCGGTTGAGGCAAGAAGGTTCCTCGTAGCTCTCCGCAGTCGGTCTCCTTCGTCAACTGCATCTGGTGGTGGAGGTACGCCTTGTAGGCGACCACAGCGGGCCGCTACTTGTGGCGGCTCGCCCGAAGACGCGGGGGGCGTGTTTCCACGCTCGGGCGCGCCTCGCAGTAAGTCGTAACTGCTGGCGCCAGATGTAGGATCAGTGTTCCCAAAGGCTCGTGGTCGTGGTGGCCTGGCGCCAGCGCCCTGACGGCCACCCGATGCCGAAGCTTGGCCCTCCCCAGGCTTGGGCAAGGGCTTCCACCAAGCTGGCACATTGCGGCCCTCGGGATCATGATCATCTGAGAGTTTGAACGGCTCGGCAAAACGGCATTTGCTGGGCTCCGTGTCGAGGTGGTTCTTAACACCCTTGCTTCTCGTAAGATCCCTTTGGCATGCAGGACATGGCCAGTGTACAGAGATAGAGTCATGATACTTACACTGTGTAGGATCTCTGTTGTGGCTGGGACTGTCCTTTCGGACATTGTCGATGCATGCTGGGCACGTAGCCACTTTTGGGATGATACGATCGCCGACGCGTCTCATATTCTCTCCTGGTTCAGCTTGATCAGGAAGGTCAGCAGGGTAAGCATGCGCAGTTCGTGTAGGCGCGTCTCCGCGCTTGGTGTCGATGGCTTTCGCCAGATAGACGGCTTCCACAAAGGCAGACTGCAGTCGTCGAGTGTTTTTTTGTGCCAGTGAAAGCTCCCTGTTGCACGGTTGTGCGTGCACATGCTGACCGTTGCACTTGAGTCGCTCAAAGGGTTTAAGAATTGTCTCGTCGTTGCTGGTGATATCTGTCGGCTTCTTGATATAGTCACCAGCCGTATCATTAAGTCCCGTCGCACATTGGTCGATGCGTACGGTCGTGATATGTGATCGGTCGGCAAGTTCTTTCCCTGGGGAAATATATTCCACCCATGCGCCTGTGGGTTGTTCGCGTATAAACCACCTCCGTGCATTATTTTGAGCAACAGCTATTTTACCACAACAAGTTATGCGTGGCAAATCTTCTTTATGATGCTGTTCCCAAAAGTTGTAGTTGGCTTTGTAGTTGTAGTAGGATGGTGGCCCTGTGGCGCGGCAGCTGGGCTGTAGCATGGCTACTCGTGCGTGGCATACTGCGAAGTAATGGTCTACAGCTCGCTGCACCGAGGGGTCTCCCAGGTCGACACATGAGGTCTTGTCTAAAGTGCCTCCTGAGGAGAGACCCCTTGAGAAGGCAAGCTCTGAAATCCCACCCTCACCTCCACAAAGCTCCAACATATCCACGCAATTGTTGTGACCATAACATAGAGTAGCCACTATGCTGTATATGACCGCGTGTGTGTCGGGCATAGATGTGGGGAGGGTAAGGAACAGGTCATCTTCCTCATCTGAGCTAATCAGCTCGACAGGGACGTCAGTGCTCCAGGTCGCCATAAGATCCTGTCCGAGTCCTGACAAGTCGTCACCGCAATCATCGTTCCCATCTTCAACGTGCTTTTTGATGCGGCGAGGCTTGATGCCTGCCTCCTTTTCGGCTTTGAGCCTTTCCTTCTGTTTGATACGCGACTCCGTAGGTAAGACTTGCTCGTATTGTTCACCGGTCTGTGTGCCCATCGTCGTTGATGAGCGGGCACCTGCGTCAATCGCCAGAGTCGGGAAGGGGAGAAAGACAGTCATCTATGATGACGCGTCTGGGTTTCTGTGGTGATTGAGTAGGCTCGTTTCCGAGCATGACCGGTTCCTCGGGCAGCCAGTACATCCGTTTACTGATGTTGGCAACCCCTGCAGGTAGTGGTGCATGTCAATCATATCCCGTTGGTTGATCGGCTACTGCTATATCCTGAATAATCGCGGTGGTATCCAGGTTAATCGTTACACGTCGGATGACATCAGACCATTTCGGTCCTCCTTTGTGGTCGTCACATAATGATGTATGTTGTGATCCGTACGTGTGAAGGTGTTCAAGTATATCGGCACGTTTCCGTGCGTAGTGTTGCTTCCCAGGATTCTGTCGTTGAGGTGACGGATAAGTGCGATGCGTGTCTGGGCTCGCCACTCAGCATGTCGTACCGTTTGGCCGTACCAATCCAATACATGTTGTGGTATCGCCAGTTTGCACGTACATTCCCATATTTTAGAGCTAATCGGTATCGATGTGGCTTCCTGCATATAGGTGCCACTCGGTGTATTGCCTTGCATATTAAAACTAATACCGAAATGACAGAACCGCATCCGTACCACCGTCAACTTAAGATCTTCCAGAGTATCACGTATTGGAGACAACTTCCAAACGTATCCTGGGGGGGGCAAACACTATAATTTTCATGCGGAGCTTCTTGGCTTTTGTCAGAAGGTTCTGAATGCGCGACCAGCGTGGGGCCACTCTCTTCCCTGGGGTTCGCACGTACCAGTCACTCGGGGCACTAACCCATATTAGAATATAATCCCCACTGATCACCGCACCCAGGTAATCTGCGCCCACAGTCGTCATGAGCTCATTGTGGGAAATGCGATCACAGATGCATCCTCGGGTGCGGAGGTCAGCGCAGGCCTCTCTCGTATCTTCGATAACGAAAGCTCTTTTACTATGGCAGGTTGCCCCGCTGTCCTCGTTACCCCCTCCTGGCCTCTCGGCTATCAGGCAAGGCGACGAGGGGGCAGCGTCGCCCTGCCATCTTCAAGATAGAGAAGATGCGCCTGCAACATCTGCCAGCATCTGGGCTTCCCTCAGATGCTGGAGCTCTGCGCTGCAGCGCGCGGTAGCCTCAGAGGCGGATTGCTCCGCAAACGTAGACAGCATGGATGGATTATCCATCAGCTGCTTCAATAATCCTTTCGACCTTGCGTCGTTGACCGTCTGCAGCTCATGATTCTGTATCCCATCACTATCTTCCGGCGGGGCCGTACAGCATCCATGGGTACAAGTCCGCCATGCTGGGCCAGTCCCCCGGCTACGAAGCAATCGAACGTCTCCAGATCATCGATGCTGTCGCCTCTCGTCGTCGCCTTGGCGAGTATCGCGAGCAACCCTTGAGGCTGGTTTCCCTGCAGTTGTTGGCGCTCTTGCGCAGGGGACAGCTCGCCTGTCAGCACCGTCTGGAACGATGTTGTACTTGTACCCGAGGCGGGCTGCCCGTCGGCTCCAAATCGATCACACCTGATTGACAGATGTCCTGATGGCAACTTCGCTGTCGGCATGATCTTGGAGCCCTCGGGGAGTTCCATCTTGACCTGTCCCTTCCCAGGGAATATCAGCTTCTCCTGGCCTCGTTCGAACACAATGATAGTGCGCTTGTCCTGCGCACTGTCGAGGCCCAGGATAGCTGGCAGGTCCTTGCCACAGCCTGACACAATATTAGTCTTGTACGAGTCGAGCTGGGTCGAGCCCTGGCACTCGCAGGCAATGCTGAAGGTGCCCGCGGTATCAGCTGGGGCCGACCCCTCGCCCACCCCGTTGATGTTCAATCGAGAACGAGGTTCAAACGTACAAGGACGATTATGTGTCTCAGCAGCCTGGACAAACTTGCGGCTCGCATTTTCTCCCATTATGTTAATCTTCGAGCCCACGTCTATGAGGATTGAATTTCCACCATCCTCAAGACATGTCTTACTCGGCTGCTTGGTGTGCACTGTCTCTGACGTGCCAGCTGCGCTGTCTGGCGGGTTCCCCCGCATCTCGGTCGCACTTCTTGGCGGGTCTCCCCGCGTCGTGCTGGCACCTGGCCTTCCTGCGGCCATACGCGCCAGGTCGATGTACTGGAAGTGCGACACATTCTGGGCTTAAGCGCCCTGTTCCTCCCGCCAGTTGGCATACTCATCACGTATGCTCGTGTACTGTTCGCGGGTAGTGCGCCGCGTCAGCGTCAAGTACGAATGAAAGGCGATGTCCTGTAATCCCATCACTCGTAAGGTGGCCCCTGTACTGCAACCACTCGTCGAACTCGTTGTTCGTGGCTGAAAGTTCGACGGCCCTGACTGCTGTTGCCGCTGTCGCCACTGAAGAGTCTGAGAGGTCAAACGACTCGCTCTCAGGATTATCGGCGTCCAGCATGAACGTGGTGTGTGCATTGTCCACCTGGGTCTGGAAGTGGCGAACACGTAGTTCTCGCAGTTGTTCAGGGTCCAGTGGCAGCTCGGTCCCACCCCCACCTTGGGGTGACATCGGAGGAGCCACCTGCCCGACTCCAGGCTCGCAATGAGTCGGAGGGATCGGCGCAGGTGGGGGCATTGGGCAGGTTTCCCTGCTGTGGCGCCTTCATCGGGATAAGCTGATCGAAATATCCCGTCTCCATCGGCGCCCTCACCTCCTCCGGCGGGTTTCCCCGCTGTTGAGACTGCGATGTCTGCCTGTCCAGCATGCTGGCTGTCATTTCCTCCACCATGCTCCTCAACTCTTGCAGCTCCCTCGCTGCCTGTTCGGGAGCCTGAGTGGCGGAGCCGGCCCATGGGAACGATGACGCTATAATGCCTGGCGCTCGGCAGATAGCACACACTGGTTGCTGAGGGTCTCCTTCTCGCTGATTCGCAACATGGCCCACCGCATTCGAGTTCCAGCACTCCTCGTGGAACAGATGGTTGCACCTCAAGCGGTAGATGTTCTCCCTCGGCAGAAACTCCTCGAGGCATACCGCGCAGGTGTCTTCCATCCCAGCATAGGTTTCCACGTCTGCCGCCCTAGGGCACACCCGCCGCTGCCGCTCCAAGACTGTTTTGGAGCCCAGGAAAGCAGCTGGAGGATCTCCTGCGGGGGCCAGTACCTTCGGCGCGACGGCAAGCACTGCTGGAGGAGCTGCCGATGTGGAGGGTGCGGGCGGCACGGCTGGCGAGTTTCCTCGCATGGGTGAGCCTCTGTTCCTCACGACCTCAAGTGCGACTGCGCATGCTTGGTCACGTACACTCTGCACCGCCTGCCTGCGCCTGACACACGCCTGTTGAGTGTGGTACGTCTGCCTGATGTAGCCTGGTACTCCCCTACTGCCTGATGATATCGAGTGGGCAGTAGGCTGGACGGCCACCTCTGGCGTCGCTGGCGCAGGCATGAAAGCCATGTGCGGCTACATGGACTGATCACTGCAGCGCACATTCGTGAGGCTATGAAACTGATCCGCAGTCTCGCGAACAAATCTGTTCGGGACTCTAGACCTGTCTGGGTACAGTGGCGGATCCATTGGTGATGGCGCTGGCCTCTGGCCCTGAGCCATGCTCGGATGAGCATTGAAGGCCGGGATAAAGGCTCGTTGCCGAGCAGGGCCAAGTGGATTCGGACCCTCTGGCTCCCAGGACCAGGCTGGCCTCCACCTCTGACCGCTCGGGTGGGGCAGGTTGTGACTCTGCACCTGTTGTATCGCAGCTGCCACCCTTGCGCGGTAGCCATCAGGCACTCCAGCAGCAGTGGTTTGGCCAGCAAAAGGTCGGTGGTGTACTGGAGTGCCAGGCAGGTTTCCCTGCAGACTCGTTGGCGCCCCCGGTGGCATCATGCTCAAAAGAGCTGTGCCATGCTCAGCTCTGGCCGCGGCAATCCGCTCCATGAGAGTGCCATTCGTGGCAGATCGACCAGGAGTCCCAAACGGAGACTGTGCTGGTGGTGTCGCCGCTGGGGTCATGCCCCTCGGTGTGCGCATGCTATGCGAGGGGCTTCCTGGCATCTGCTCGACTCGAGCAGGCTCCCCGAAGATGCGGCCGAACGTTTGCGGGTCTCCCTGCGGTTCGGGCATGTCGTTTCTGAGCCCATTAACGGGCAGGTTTCCCTGCATGGCCTGGCGGTTGCGTGTCACCATGGCGGACATAGCTCCCTGACCTGCGGCCCAGGGATCTTGCTGGCACAGTCTGTCCGCTAGCTGTCCACCTGCTCAGCATGTAGAGCAGCCGCGATCTGATCCAGATCCGAGGTGCTGAGGACCTGCCAAGATATAGCACTGGGCCATTGGCTTGGAGCACGACTTGGAGCCGCGCTTCCTGCCTCACTCTCGTTGATCATGAGGATATGGTGGATTTCGGGCTGGTTTCCCAGCACTGTTGGGCTGTAATGGTCCCCTACCTCTCTTTGACCATGAACCGTATGAGGCCCATTAGCATCTCGGTCAAGAGACCATCTGTGCATAATACTAGCACTGCCCACAGTTTTCCACCTGTTCGGTGCCGTCATTATGGCAGTGGAGACGCGTGCATGGCGACTGCCCAGATATTCTGGGTTCCGCCATTGCTTTCCTGTGGATAGTTCCCCCACGTGTGTAATGTAATACGGCTCAATAATGCCGTCTTTTCCTTCTGATAAGAAAACCCCATTGTCGGACCAGCAAAAGTCGATCCAGTCCTTCTGGGCTTGGTGCCAGTCCACAAAGATAACGATCTCAGAGTCGGGGCCCCATCCACTCTGCACGCCGCGACGACGAAACGTCGGAACAAAGTGGATGTGAGATCGGCCAGTCCCTCTCTTCTTGGTGTTGTGTTCTTTGCGGCAGGAAAGGCCATGCCACATGATGCCCTCAAAGGCTGTCCACCGTGCGCCGCGCATGGCAACCTCGGGGCATAGGGCCGGTCTCCCGGAAAGATTGCCGCGCAGTACAATGTACTTGTACAAAAACCTAGGGGCCTCGAGCGTCCACGAGCGCCCTTGCGAGGCACGGATGAATATGTCGGACGTGCCAGAACCTCGCACCAAGACCTTGAACTGCAGACGCTGCTTCTCATCACCGTCCGCCTCGCGGACGCGGACGATCGCCATCATGATGGCAGCCATCTGGCCAACCGTTCTTTGGTAAAAGGTCTCGGCGATGATCTTGGCATCATCCATTCTCGGGCTGTACCCGTCCTGTCTCGTGCTACCGTTGTGCCGCGGAAGCTCGTGCACGAGCTCATAGAGATTGATCCATCCGTCACGATCGTCGAACGTCTCAAGGCTCCACGCTGGATTGCGTGGTCTGTCAGGCGCGTGTCTGCAGATCTTGTTGAGGAATTTACTAAGCTGCTTGAGTGTATGATTACTTCTCGGAACAATGCTTTTCTGCCTGCAGCTCTCCATGAATGCCTCATCTACCGAGCGCATCGGTGGAAGATTCCGCAGGGCACGTCGATCATTGATTAACGCCTGACTCCCGCTAGTAATGGAAGTATCCCCTGGGTGATGCAGCTTATCCTCTGGCGGGTTTCCCCGCAAAGGAGCCTCTGTCGCCGACGAGGCTGCGGCTCCTGAGGATGAGGGTGCTGCGGCTGCAGCGATCGGCGGGCCTCCCCGCAGTGTTTCTCGGCCGGCGCTGCCCGTGATCTTAGGCACCCAGGTACCCCTAGACAGAGCACCTTCCTCAGATCTCTTGGAGCGCGTCGCCACAGGCGAGGCCGGCGCAGGGGTAAACCCTGTGCGCTCGAATGCCTTGGCCTTGCCAGCGATAGAGTCGCTACGGCTAGGTTGTCGTCTGCGGATCTCCACGGAGTCCTGAGGTTGTTGCCTAGGGTCGGGTCTCTGCGCGGGAGCTGCGCGAGTCGGTGACTTCGGCACTTCCGAAAGGGGCCCCCTCATCTGCACATCGAACCCGAGTTCCTCTGAGCGGGTAGACGCTTTCTGTCTTTCCCCCGAAGGCGTCCTAGGTGCTCGTGTTTCGCTTTTGGCCTTCGGTTGGAGTGGGGGCTTCCTTGCCCCCCCTTGTGACTCCGGCAGCATTTGGCGAGTTGCCTCGCGGGCGCGTTCTTCTGCCACTCGCTTGCGCTCCGTTTCTGCTGCGGCTCGCTGAACCTCCTGTTCATCGTCATCCATCATCTCTTGCTGTTGGGCCTGACTGGAGACGCCAGGCGGGTTCCCCCGTATTCCAGGAAGACGATTGAGCGCATCTTTCTCTCCTGGGTCATAGGCACAAGTCCCCGCGGAGGTTGGACCTCCTCGGCTGTAGAGCTCCTGTGAGCCGTGGTTCCGAGACGACGATTGACCTCGTCGATCTCTGCTTGGGTCATAGGAACCAACGGTGGATGACCCTCCTTTGCAGGAGTGCGGCCTCTGTTCGGGCTTCAGACCTCATTGAGACCCACAGGACACCCAGGTCTGTGTTCCTGGAATGGCTGTGAGCACGGACCGCAGACCGCGTCTGGCCTGTAGCACGGTCCGCAACTGTTTCCGCACTGCCTCTATCTCAGGACGTCGAATGTTCGTCGCGAGCTGATAGCCACCCCGTATGGACCCGCCTTGGGCGCCCCTGTAGGCTGGGTTGCCCTTTCCAAAGGCAGAGTGGCCTAGGGTCGTTGTAGGCGAGCAGCTGACCCCCTCGTCGAGAGGCATGCTCTGATGGGGCTGCTTGCCTCCATTCGCGTGGGAGCCGTGCTTGAGGGTGAGGGTCGCCCCTAAGGCGTGGATGCGAAAGAGACCTCCTGGCATGTTCATCAGATGATGCCGCCGACGTAGCCTGAGCAGGAACCGGCGGGGGTTCCTGGGGGGCCGCAGGCGGCGCATCTTGGGCAGGCAGGTCCCCCTGCTGACTGGAGTCTGGCACAATTTGCCATTGTGCGGGTGGTGGTGCGTCAGGACTGTCTGGGTCATAGTCCACCTCCTCGTCTTTACCATTGACCTCCGTCATCATGAGGATGGTGGTCTCGTCCTCGCACA
The DNA here is from genome assembly GCA_963575745.1 of Prorocentrum cordatum. Taxonomy (NCBI): domain Eukaryota; class Dinophyceae; order Prorocentrales; family Prorocentraceae; genus Prorocentrum; species Prorocentrum cordatum. The sequence continues at coordinate 102,641 of CAUYUJ010021929.1, read as the reverse complement.
TTCCACATCCATCATCTTCTTCAACTTCTGACGTAAGGTTGCCAATAACAATGGCCATTGGCCCAGCCGGGACGGGCAGGTTCCCCTGCTGCACAGGCGTCTGAGCATCGCTTGGCTGTCCCGGAGTCGGCGGTACAGCAGTCGGCTCAGGCTCGTTACCGAGCATAGCGTGCGCCTCGAGCTGATCATAGTCATATGAGGGCTGCCCGATAACATTTCGCATGGCCGCGTGGCTGGGCTGTAGCCCCGCCGCCTGGAGACCCCATCCCGGCGGAGGGGGTGCCTGTCCACGCATGGAGATGGCCCTTTCAAGTGCTTGGCGCCATCTCCCTCTAGAATACCACGCGTCGCTGCACGTCCTCAGGGTGCACGCTGTCATTGAGAATAAGGGCCGCTAACCATAACTCCGAGTCGTCACAGGCATCGGTATCTTGTAGCATCATGTGGCCACTCTCGACACTCTCTTGACTCTCGGGATATGCTACGACCAGTACAGCGCGCATCTGCATGAGAGTCTGCAGTGTCGCGCGCGGTCCGTACTCGCCTGGCGCGAGCATGCCAGGTGGTACGCGTGGGTTTCCTGGCACGCCCACTGTGAATGCTTTACCCTCTAATTCCATCAGATCACCATAATTTGGGGGATATACTGGAGTGGGCCTGTTTCCAGGCATGAGGTCGGGTCGACGTCGAAGGCTGTGGTCAACCTCCGAAGGCGAGGCCTCAACAGCGACCGCCTCGTCGCTGCTCTCGTAGGCCATGATGTTGCCTGGTTTACCGAACATCCAGTCGAAGAAAGATAGGGACTGGTTTCCCAGCGTTCCGTTCTCCACAGGCGTAAGCTCGATATTTCCGAGAACAAACCTGCGGAGGTACTCGAAGTAGTACGCGCACAGCCCATGGCCGTATTTCTCGAGCTCATCCAAAGTGTCCACAATGCTAGCCCAAGTGAAAAAATATCTGTTCCAAAGCCTCGAAATCTTGGAGGCTCAGATATTCAATAGACGGTTGACTTGAGCATAAATGGACTTCGGTCGACCTACCCTTTCCATTCCCTTCGCTAGACAATCCTTTACAAGATGATCGGTACTATCACACTCATGGCACTTTAGGGCCTGGTCGCCTCTACATCTCGGGGTTCCCCCGCCTACCTTTACCTTTGCCCGAGGTCTCCCCACGGCCTTTTCCACAGCCTTTCCCCCCGAAAAATATCTCATCGCACTGATCATCTGAAACCCTCTGGAGGAAAGCCGCGATGCCTCGTCCGTTCAACCTTCGGCGACCCCGTTCGCCTTTACCTTTTCCTTTGAAGCTCCTCCGTATCTTCCTCCTAGCACGACGCACCCTTTTTCGTGTAAACCTCCTCCACCTACGCTTTGCCTGCTGTGATAACCAGAACAGCTGTTCAGCACGCTGATTGTCACCTTCCATTTGCATGATATCTGACCAATCTAGGGATTCGATACCACCTGATGATATAGTGTCGGTTTCCGTGCCGGAATCGAAGTCGTCTTTACCTCAGTAGGTGGATACACCGTCGTCTAGGGGATTCGCTTCACCCCACAGGGAACGGTGTGGTTAGGGCTCTCTAGGAGGAGGGCCGGTCGCCCAGCTTGGTTGTGATCGATCCCCTGTTAGTAGGGCAGTAGATTCTCCAGGATCGTCGGCCCATATGTTTGAGGGCCCGTTGCCAGGCTGAACTTCAGCGGCTAAGGTAGTATAGAAATTTCCACTGCCAATTCCCCTTCCCCTTCCAAACACTGATCCTACGTTACCAAGAGGCCGTTCTGACAAATGGCCTATCGAACGCATCCTCTCATACAATTCGTCATACTGCTGTTGTGTTCGGGGCATTTGATGGCTGAGTGGCTGTAAGAGTTGCATGGCTCGCTGGTTGCCAACGCCTAGGGCGCGGAACAGGATAGTAGTGAGCAGTTGGAAGTTGGGAAGGTCAAAACCCACCGACTGCGCCTCAAGACGGGCCATCTCGAACCGAGAAAGGGTTACGTCGATTCGTTCTCCGTGAGGCACTTGAAAGTCGATGAGCTGAGTGCCTGAAGTGAGCTGGCGCTCATCTTCCAGGAGTTGGAACTTCATGCTTAAGAGGAACATAATCTAAGTTACTGGGTCGGTGTGGACACCATCGATGTCCGCACCATAGTTTATACTGTCAGGTGGTACCCTCATGGCGAGTGTCCTCGCTGGGCCACCCAGGCCGCGTTGTATGGCGGCTGCTTGGGCTTGTGGCGTCATGCGTCCGCTTGTGACGTTAAGCCACGCGTTGACCTCATAAACGTATTCGCGGAAAGGTACGTTGCCTTGAGGGTCCCAGTATGGGCCATGTGTTTGCCCATCTGTGCTGTTCTCCTCGGCGCATGTGTCCGATTGCTGCCCCCAGCGCAACCATATGATGGCGAAGATAACCAACCCAAGGCTGTGAAGATATGGGTGGTTATCAGGCGCGTTGCCGCGCTGGGGTAGGGCTTGTAACGCCTTGTCAAGTCTACGAGGCGCTTTATCTTGCGGGTCTCCCCGCCTCTGCTTCAAGTGCTGCGCTTTTGGCTCGTTGCCGAGCGGTTGGTAGCAGCGTAGTGATGAAGCGTATATGGTACCAATGTTGTTGTCTAGACGTCGTACCTCTCGTGTTGCTTCTTGCTCTTGAATTGATCCTCGTAAATGCAGTTGGAGTGGTGGCGCAGGGTGGTAGTTGGTCACGAAGATCGTGCCGGATAGCGTGAGGATAAGAAGAGCAAGAGCTGACCACACGAGAGTGCGGCCAGCTCCGCTACCAAGTCTGAAATGACTCTGGCATCTCATATAGCATCCAATTCCATGTCGAAGGAATACGATATGGGGAGTGGATTGGTAGGGTAGGATAAGATCGATGTAATGATCTTTCCAGCGCATAGCGAACACTAAGGTAAGTGTCTGGGCAAATGGGGCGCGCGTGCCTTGAGCCAAAGGCAACGGCGCGCAGGCTATACTCCCGATCCTCTATAACATCTCCCAAAGAGCTACCCTTAAAGTCTTTGAGCCACGAAGGTGAGTTTCAAAGCGTAGGCGCCGGAGGCCGAAACAGCAATGGGCAGAGTGCGTATACATATTGTTGGATAAGTAATGCTTTACAACATACAGTTGCCACATGTTTGATATATCATCGTCGTCATCTTCTTCACCACACGTTTGATCCATGCAGTTGTCACATGTTTGATTCGTCATCTTGGCTCGGCGTTTGGCCGTGGCCTCTCGCCCTCGACGTTTGGCCGAGCCTTCTCGCACTCGGCGTTTGGTCGAGCCCTCTCGCCTTCGGCGTTTGGTCGAACCCATGTGCCCTCGGCGTTTGGTCGTGCACTCTCGCCCTGCCGATGCGCCGTGCAGGCGCCTGGCACACCTGACCTGACCCATCACCAGGTGATTTTCGGCCCGACCTACTGGCCACCCAGAAAAGCTAAAATCCATGCGCGTGTCCGTTCAGGATGGCCCCCAGAGGGTCCTCCGGGGGGGTCCTCCTCGACATCACGCCAGTCCACTATATCCACCCAAGTTGCATCCAAGTAGGCTCAAGATGCCTCCACGACTGCCCGAGATGGCCCCAAGACGACCAAAGATGGCTTTCAGACTACCGAAGAGGCACCCTGGACGGCCCGAGAAGGCTCCAAGAGGTCCGCAGGAGGCCTCGAGAAGAAAAAAACATGTTGCTCCTGATGCGGTTCACTGACTTTCGGATCTTCGGTTTTCGGCCTTGCGAGGGTAGAAGACAGCCCAACACACTTTCCAGAACGGCCCGAGACGACCCACAGGGCCTCCAGGATGATCCTAGGATGGCCCAAGCGGCACCCGAGATGGCCCAGGATGGCCCCAGCACGGCCCCAGGGGGCCCCGACCAGCGGCTTCCCCAACTGCTGAGGGAACCAATCAGTCCACCAGCGTGCAGGGAAGAGGAGGAGGAGGAGGAGGAGGAGGAGGAGGAAAGGGAGGAGGAGGAGGGAGAAGGGAGGAGGGAGGGCGGAGGCAGGAGGGAGGAGGGAGGAGGGAGGAGGGAGGAGGGGGCGGCGACCACTCGCCGCAGGCGCCATTCGATGGAGGGGTGCTCCGAGCCCAGCCGCTGGGGCACGACACCCGCCTTGAGGAAGGCCGTGGCCTGGTTGGCCAGCGAAGCCACGGCCGCCGCGAGCAGCGAGGTGGAGACAAGGCCGCCCTGCCCGGTGCGCTCCCGGCACAGCAGCGCCACGAGGATGCCCTCCTTCAACTGGTGGGCCGCCAGCAGGTCCACCAGAGAGGAGGAGGAGCAGGAGGAGGAAGAGGAGGAAGACGACGACGACGACGAGGAGAAGGACGACGACGACGTGGAAGAGGACGAGGAGGAGAAAGACGAGGAGGAGGAGGAGGAGGAAGAGGAGGAGGAGGAGGAGGCTGGACGGGGAGGAAGAGGTCCACCAGCGCCACCGGCATCTTGACGGGCCCACCGTCAGCCTCCCCGTTGATGTAGGTGAAGCCTGCCTCGGCCTGGATCACGGCGTCGTAGCCGACCCGCGCGTCCTCGGCGCCGTATCCGGTCAGCTCGGCATAGATGAGGCGGGGGTTCAGGGCCCTCGCTCGGAGAGGGGGAGGAGGAAGAGGAGGAGGAAGAGGAGGAGGAAGAGGAGAAGGAGGCGGAGGAGGAGGAGGAGGAGGAGAAGGAAAAGGAGCAGGAGGGATGCAGAGGGGGAGGGGGAGGAGGAGGAGGAGGAGGAGGAGGAGGAGGAGGAGGAGGAGGAGCAGGAGGAGAAGGAGGAGGAGATAGGCAAACGAGGAGGAGGAGGAGAAGGAGGAGAAGGAGGAGGAGAAGGAAGAGGAGCAGGAGGGAGGAAGGAGGGGGAGGAGTCTTTCCTCTGAGAATCGGGGTAAGATGACAAAGGAAGTAAGATCTCATGTTCACTCTGCTCAGGGAGATCGGAGGCGGGATGAGACATTGATAAGACAGATATCCGTTAAGCTAAACCACTTGATCAGGAATAGGAAGGGAGGAGGAAGGCCGAGGACGGACGACGACGGATCGCCCGCGCGCCCCAGCGCGCTCCTTTTCTCTCCTGCCAGCCGAGTTCGGCTGGATTAAGCAGTAACACAGCTGCAGAAACGCAGCGTCAGTACACGCGGACAGTTCGTTGCATGCAATCTAAGTTATATTCTAATTGAGTCTTAGGCGGAGAGGAGCATATTTACTCCCCCCGCCGCGGGCCGCGCATAGCCCATCCAGCCACAGCACCCCCAGCCTGTACATATGCACAACCACCGGAGCCAACCCCGAAAAGCTTTCACGGCTCAACGGTGGCTGCCAGGGGGCCAAAGGCCGAAGAGGCTCGACGTTTCCCACTACAGAAGATATAAATAGTTTCTCTCCGCTGGTCCGGCTTAGCCGACCAGTAGAGATGTCCGCGCCCATCACGCTTAGCGTGTGGGTAAAGTATTTGGTGTGCGCATGCCGCGGACGGAGACGCGCGGGCCGCACTCAGTTGAGGCCCCCCCACGGATTCGACGAACTCTCTCGCCTTGGCGGCGCCAGAGGCGGCGGGTTTGAAGTCGCCGATCCTCCCGTCTGTCCGCCCGCGCCACGTGGCGTGCGAGAACGCCCTTTCTCTCTGTCGTTATTTCCAACCTGTGCCGCCTCTCTCGGCGGAAAATGATGATCATGCCCCCACTTCGACAGCCAGGTCCAGTAAGGCAAATTGTACCAATCGTCGTCATTGAGCCACGTGATCCTGTCCCGGTGGAGGTGGTATCCGACGAGGATTCCATTCACGTAGGTCGGGTAGGACTGGTTGGGGTCGCATGCGGGGCGGTATCCTGCGGCGCTGCTAGCAGCATCTGAGGCAGCGCCTGCGGCAGCGTCCGCCGCCGCGGGCAGCGCAAGGCTAGCGGCATCATCGGCGGCCGCGGCAGAGGCATCACCCATGGCTGCATCGCGCGCGCGTTGGACATCCGACCGATCCCTCGGGTCGGGATCTTGTAGGTCAGCGTCTCTGGTCGGCACGGCTGAGCCGGCGACAGAACGTTGGGAACCGATAGCCTCCTCAGACGCCTGGGCATCTGAGATGCCAGGTCGAAGAGATGGCGTGCGAGACAAAGGTCTTGCCTTTGGTCCGGCAGGCACACGTGGCCCCACGATCTCGGCTTCGCCGTCGTGTTCAGGGTCATTGTCCCTACTGTCCATAAATTGCAATATACTTATGGCAGCAGTTGCTGCGGCGACACCATATAGACCGCTAGCAGTGCGGAAAGGACCATCTTCCTTGTCCTGAAGATCGGCACCGGGGTCAGGATACTTATCCTGCAGCCAAATTATGGCCTCTTGTATTACGGCACCGTGGCGACGGACGTCATTCTGTACTTTCCGGCCCATTTTGCGGGTGTTTCTATAATGTCATCCGTCTCAACAGCCGCACGAATACGGCAGTCCAAAGCATATGCGTCGGTTCGTCTCTTTGACTCGACCTCGCCGGTGCTCGCCATTTCGGGGCGAATGGTTCGCCCCAGGTAACCAATAAAGTGGTTCTCTGATATAAAATATCAAGTTACCTCACGAATAATTGCGAAAACCCTTACGGGTCGAAGGCCCAATTCCATGTTTTGTGTTGTTACCAACCAATTGTCATCCACTATTTTCCTGATGATCGCCGGGATCACATAGTCCTCATATCCAGTCAGGGCGACCCTGCCGGGCGCAGTGGGGTTCGTTCCCGTGCGTTCAATTATATAATGAGCGGCAACCTCACGAAGTTCGTTCCCGAACAATCTTATTTTCATCAGACGGTCCTCATGATGAAAGTACACGTGTCCCTCGGGTCCTTCAAGCGCAAGGAGCCCATCAGTTATCGACGCGGCCTTAGGCCCGCTGATTACTTTGAGGTCCATATCCATTTGCGACTGTTCCCGTGCCCTCGCTGCTGAGCCGGAGGCATGTCGCAACGCTGGAACTATAAGACGATGGTCCCGAGACATGCCTACCCGTCTTGCTACGGAGTGTGAACTGCGAGTTGGTCGCGCTCTAAAGTTGTTCTCCCAGGCGACCGGTAACCTCGCAGGAGGGTTGGTATTGTCGTCGTTGTTTCCAGTATCTTCAGGAGTAACGCCAAACCATGACATGTCAAAACTTATGGCATCGTCTACTGTGGCAAGTGTAGGTACAAAGGTTTCCTCTCCTCATGTTGTTGAACCATTGTGCCCAGCCAATCCTAAGTGTAATCAAGTCGCCAGGCTCATCAGACCAATGAAATGCTTGCAGTGCTGGGCAGGATCTGGGGCGAGCGTAATGATCAAAACCAGTCGCCCACAATTTTGGCCACCATTTGTTAATAGCCGGGGTTCGTCTGTGTACATTTGTGGCCGAATATTCTAGCCACGATATAAATCTCTTGACCAGAGGCCTTAAGTATTCAAAGAAAGGCGCATGTCGCGCCGGAGGCTGAGCCTCGGCGTTCGCTGGGATCCAAGCTGGAAAATTTCCTTGCTGACTGTTGCCAAATATGGTGCCAGCAGCCGCCATTGTGGCAAAGTTGGTTATCCATCTTCGCTCCTGCTGATTGTTGTTGGCGACGTTTTTCGCAACGTTAGCAGAAGCTCTCGCTTGTCTCCTTATACGCGCCTCCATATATATACACGACGATCCCATGGCAGATATCCTTCGTCTTCCACAGTTATCCAAATACCATGTGACTCAAGGGATTGCGGGATAGTTTTGTATTTCCATGTCTGGGTCATGTAATCGTGTGATACCCTATATTTATATCGGATTGGGCAATTACAGACGGGACAGTTGGCAAAGCCCGTCCTCACCCAGTGGTAGCGGAAGCAAAGGAATCTCCCATCGTCATCCCATGGGGTAGATATAATTCGATCTTGAATTGGGGAATCCGATCTTCTTATTTCGTGGTCCCAATTAATGAGTAGTCTCTCGTCCGTGTTAACCCAGGCAATAATCGACGCGTCATCGAAGATGACCTCGTACGAAGATAACTCGCGGTCAAAGAGTACCGCCCAGCGCATCTGATTCCTTTGCCTCACAAATGAGACGGCTGAGTCGATGTCTGTAAATCTCGGTACCTCCCGGGACACCAACGTCCCGTCTGGGCATACTCTGTATGAGAAGCGGGTAAGAACTCTGCCGGTGAAAACAAGGATAACACCCCATTGCTCGTGATTCTTGAGGTTGGGGAGACATGGCCAGAGGTGGCGCATGTCTTCCACGTTCAAGGCACCCACCTTTGGGGGTTCCCCTTCCCGAGCCTGGTTGCCCATCGATGCTACGGTTCTTGCAATGGGCGCTTGTCCATATCTCCTTTGGCTTAGCCATGGAGGAAAATCCGAGGGGCCAGGCAGAGTTGGGCAGTTATTTGCCGGAAGTAAACGCAATAAATCGCATTCTGCTGCATGACACAGCCCGGAGCTGCCCTCTGGAAAGCAAGCATTTCCACTCGCAGACTCCAAAAATGCCTGCCAACTCGTAATATGTAGAAGAGATCCGTGACTCCTGACTTGGCCAGGGTCGCATGGGACATACATTCTTTCAATCGAAGCGGTACATGTAGAATGTCCCTGACATGCCCTATAAAATATTGGCATGGGCATTTCGCTTCCATTGACCTCTTGCAGGGATATCTTATTGTGTTTGTCGCGAATCAGTGTTCCAGCAATATTGGGGCTGTCTTTGGGGGAAATCCCCGGGACATCAATTGTCCCCGCCGGCAACACAGCTAAGCTGTGCGCAGACAAGGCGCACGATTGGAAAGTAAATCCGTCATCATATACCTTCTGTACAAGGTCCCTAAAATAGACCCAGCCTCCTGACGATCTAGCATAGTCCGAACAGTGCCTCGCGATGTATACAGCACATTGGCCTATTATTCTGGCCGAATCATCCGCTCGGGAACTCATGCCACTCCAGGTGTCCGAACTGCCTAAGGCAGCCGGGTTCTCATCGTCATCTTCTCCAATTATGAGTGGCCTCAAGCATGCACAGGCGCCTGGGGAAAATCCATCAGGACAGTCATCGGAATAAAATTCGGCTCTCGTATAATCCATTGCGCACGCGAAAGATCCGTCATCTTGATTAAGACCGGCTAATATTGCAAAAATTGGATCTTCCACAAATTCTGCCATGTATCTAAGCGTAACTCCCGTTGTTTACGGATGGCTTCGACGTTAGGTGGCACAGGGCCCGTAATATGGGCGTCCTGGAGCATCTGCTTCAGAGGCGCAGGCGTAGCCTGAAGTATGCGATAGCGCTCATCTGTTGTCACATACAATCGTTTCCCTTTAAATTCAGCAGCATGCCCTACCATTACATCTCGGTCCCCATCGTAAGGTCCCGTGTAGCGCGGTCGTCCCTGCCTTTTGTCTGGGGTAGGCGGAAGGCACAGCCTTTGGAACATATTCGTAGACGCCGGTCCATTTGGAAAAGTTTCATCATCCATTGATTCCAGAAAATGAGGGTCTTTCTCGTATGGATACTTCGAGCATGAGTCGTCCGATTCCACTTCCATTTCTTGTGCTTCCGGGTGGCCTGAGGCCCCCGGTGGCGGTGGAGGTCTGCCTTTTGGAACATGTTTTGTCCCATCATCGTTAACATGTGATGCTCCCTCGTCCGACGGCACTTGTGTCGGGCTCGATTGCTCACCTGGCGCATCACGACGGCTCTCTTGTTCCGCTCCGGCTGAGCCGGGCGGGGGTGCAGGAGGAGTAGGCACTCTGATCCCACGACCAGAACCTTCTGCCCTTTTGCGTCGCGACCATCGAGGTCCGTTCGCTATCATCGGAGTGCGGGCAAAATTTCTGTCCACCTTCAAAATTTGTTCTACAATAGCATTGGCAAAGTCATTCCACGCCGGGGACTGCGTGTTTAGCTGATCCAGCTCGTCTGGTATACTTATTTCGTAAATGTCTTTTGCTGCCTTGATGTACGATGCAGCAGCATTTCTGAACTTTTTCATCAGAGCAGTGTTGTCCTGAGCGTCATATGCTCTCGATTGGAGCCCTGGCAAGTGATACAAGAAATCTTTTTCGTTTCTCAACACTGAACTGGATTTAAGGTATTCAGAATTTAAACACGATACATCTTTAATTGTCATTAAGATGGTAGTAGAGTCATCATCTCCTCCAAATTCAGCAGGTGAAAACAGAGATGAATGACCCCCGTCCGACTGGGCCGCGGGGCTAACGTGGCGCATGTTCCGCACATTGTCGTTTCCATCTCTTTCAGGAGCACCAGCGTCGTCAGAGGCCGCCTTCGCCTGTGTAGGCGTAGCATGCGCGGACCGAGATCGCTCGCCCACGGGACCGCCATCGCCGCAAGGCGGGTCGTCCCGGAGCCTGGTCCAACTGGGTGCCTGCTTGGGAGGTGCTTGCTTAGAGCGAAGCTCATTTGTCTGATGGCTCCGAGTAGCGGACGAGGAGCCAGGGATGTTGGTTCTGGCATATATGTTCAATTCTGACGGAGGATCAGCAACGCTCGGCCTCCAAGGTCTGCTACCAACTGCATCTGGGCCACTCGACTTAGCCGGTGACTGGGCAGTCACGGGGGCAGCGGGATCTCCATCATACCGAGGCATCTTCGCTGGCGGCTCACCCAAAGTTCTCCGGCCTGGGATCGGTCCTCGGGGGAGGAGCCTTCCTGGTAGAAACTTCCTTCGCGGGTGGAGCGCGCGTCTGCCTAGTAACATTCGGCCGTTGTTCTGGAGGACTCGATGGAGTACGGATCGCTGGCGGGGCCTTCTTGGTAGGAGTCTCTTTCGGTCCACCAGGAGGAGGAGGAGCAGGGGGCCGACTGGCCGCCCTCGGGGGCGGAGCCTTATAGGCCCTCTCGGGCTTCGCAGGCGCCCTTCCAAGATCGGGAAAGTCCTTTCTGTCCATTGAAAATTGAATGCCGGGCGGCTTAGCCGCCGGCTGCACTTTCTCGCCCCCTTCAGCTGCCCTCTCTTTCTCCATTGCACTTTGCTCGACCAGCTGAACTGATCTATTCGAGGCCTCGCCCCTATGTACGGGGTGAATCTCGGTCAGCCTGACTCCTTTGTCTTGGAGCCACGGCCAAATATCATCGTATTTTTCTCCGTCTGTTTCGCATTCTCCCCTCAAATAGGGGGGCGCCCCCTTCTGCCAGTCGAATGAGGTCAAGCCAGGGACCCAAGCCTTTTGAGCATCGCGGACTTTGTCCGTGTGCACGGTCCGTTCTGGGGCTCGGTACCTCTCAAATTCAAAGTCCACCTCCAGATTCCATCCTTTATCTCTGGCAACATGCAGCAAATGCGCATATGCTTGGGTAACCCATATGGCTGCTGCAAGCCAATGATACATTCGTATAAAACGTCAGTCTCTGGATTGCTCACGTATTGAGTCGGTGATCCTCTAATGGATTTGGTCGTCTTGGCATAGTAGACAATCTCGGCCGTAACCCAGATGCCGTCACCGAAGGTCTCCTCCGCGAAGGAGTAGGTGGTGCGTGTGCTGGGGTTGTCAGTACATGGGAACGAATACACCCCAACTGATTTGTCTTCACGCTTCCGCGGCATTGAGGATTTGACGGAAGCAATTGATGTCCCTCCAAAATAGCATGAAGTGTCGACACTGACGTACTATGCGACTGCTTTGTCCAGCTGGTGGCTGGGTCTGAGACCTCCGCACGCTTTTCTTTTGTCAAGAAGAAAGGCAACGCTAATTCGACGCAATGGGCTTTACCCGCATTATGGGATGTCAACCTCAAATCTGCCCAATTCAAGCGATCGGCCACGGTGGCATTCAGCGTTCGTATCGACCTGTCTGCTTTGATCCTGAAAAAAGCCCAGTTTGGCACTAGATAATTCGTGGTCATCGGTGGAACCCTCGTCGTTGGCTGAAGCATCTGGTGGGCAAGCCACACTGGGCTACTCGCGTCTTTTAGGATCATTTTCCGTTCTGAGCTGTAAGGTGGATCTCTTCCCTCGGCGACCTCAGCAGCTCGCCCCTCTTCGCCTGGGCATGCGTTTAACGGCATCATGCCCCGGTGAAGTTTGCCGCTGGCGACCGCGAATGGGCAGAGGACGTCATGACGAGCAACCTCACCCGTCTATGCGTCTTTCATCGGCAGGTTCTTTATTTGCTGATATTCCTTATGGATCGGCCACAAATATTCTTCCTCTCCAGGATATCCTTCTTTCGGCCTTTTTGGAAACTTGCTCTTTTGCCGTTTACTAATCAAAGTTTGCCTACCCTCGAGGCAGCTTTCACGAATGCTCCTGTCAGCTGTTTCCCAAAGGGTTTCGATATCCTTAACATCGGTCGCAGGAGCCAACGGAGGAGCGCGCGGCGACTGGGCCGTCATTGCGCTAGAACCAGAGCCCGTTCCGGCTGAGCCGACGGGTTTGGCCATGTCAGTCGCGACGCCAGTTCTGGGCTGGCCGGTCGTCAAAACTTTAGTATATACGGGAATCGCGATGTCCCCTGGTGGCGCACTGCTCGCCGCAACGGCTAAGCCGCTCGGTACCGCCGTCGGTGCTGCTTTATTGCGTTCCTTGAGTACGGCACGCATTGGCTCATCATTCTGGACTCCCTCAGTCGCTGGTCTCTGTGTCTCCCCCCTCGGTGGCATTCCCGGACAGAAGATTTTTCCTGGGGGCAAAAAGTAAGCATCATCTTCCCATGGGAAGAAGGCCTCATAGACACCTCCCCTTTCAAGGAAGTCTTTAAACTCATCTGAATAGGACGAATACCTAGCACTGCCTCCAGTTCCATTCGCAACGACGGGGAATTTTTCGTCGTCCAGTTTTTCTTTAAATGGGAGCGCTCCAAGTATTGACCTGGGGACGTTACCATCTGTGGGAGACCAGCCCTGCCAATGCATGATAAGATCTTGGGCTTTCGCCTCCTGTTTGGCGTACATATCCTCCCTCACAAGACAGGTTATGCGACCTTCGCCGACGGCTGAGCCGCCGGCAGGTTGACAGAAAAATAGCACGGCCAGTTTGGCCGATTCAATCATGCATTCGACACACAAATCCGCGGCAAGGACATTTCGGGATTTTCCCCCGTCGAAAACTTGATAGTCATCATGTGAAGCACAGAAATGGAAAGCATCATCGCTGCGGTGCCTCAGCTGGCGATATAAGCTGACACCGTCGAGAATCATTATTCTGGGGAACAACCCTATCGTTGTAAAGTGTTCAATCCGACGGTTCATCCTGGCTCGGACCATGGCGGCAACATCATCCCACATTAGGCCGACGCCGTCATCACCTATTTGCCAACACGTCGAGTCCCCGCCGACATACATTATGTCGATAGTCCCCTGTTGGGACCGTTTCATTATGTCGTCGATCAAATCCACGGCATCCTTTATCATCTGCCTGAGACTCCCTGCGAAAGTAAAAGGGTTCTCAGTTCTTTTGACTCCACTGCCTACTCCGTTCAATTTGCCCGATTGGTCAACGATGTCGTTGAGATTCCAGAAAGTGAAACGAATTGGGGTGGTTGTCCCTTCATTATCATACCATTGTTTGCACCATTGAAACTTCGCGGAGTCTGCGGCAATGCCGTTGAGTAGTGCTCCACTTTTAGCCGACTGTGCGCTTCCAAATACAAAATTGCGCATGTGAAATTCAGGCATAAGGCTCGGCTTAGGCGCCCCTGATGCGTCCTTGAACGTAATTGTGGAGTCAGACACGATGTGTACGGAACATGACCAACTACGATAATGCCCGTTTTCATATTGGTTAGAGGCCGGAAGAAATCCGCCACGGGTTTCCCCGTGGCTGACATCGTGGCGAGGTCTTCTCCGGTGAATGGAATCCACGAGTGACCATGAACCTCGGCGATCTTTGTAATCGCCTGGCATTTCTCGGCTAAATCCAGGTTAGCCGACCAGAATCTCAATTCTGGGTCCGTGACCTCCATGTAAAAGTCCAGGATTTCATCCACTATTACTCGCCATTCATCCCGGGGAGGCGGAACTCGCCCAAAGCTCCCTTTCATACGAAGATACTCGAGGACGTTCCACGGGCCACGACCGATGCACGGTTTGTCTTCTTGCTCGGGTTCAGACGCTGCGGGCCCCGAGTCGGGCGGCCCACCTCCTCCTCCTCCCCCTGAGGGGGGGGTCATCGCGTGAGGGAAGTCCGCCAGATGGTGGCTGACCCCCTCCGTCGCCGGCTGAGCCGGGGGGGGGGCGCCACCATTGCCTCCACTGCCTAAGCCAGGAGGATTCTCAGCGTAGGGAGGCTGGCCAGCTGGTGGTTCGCTAGCTGCCTGTTTCGCATTCCCATGATCATCCAATGATGGCTGATATTGGCCCACATCTGCTGGTTGGCAAGTCTCGGCGATCGGGTCGTCGGGTGTCTCCATTGCAGTATTTGGCTTCTTTTGTGGCGAGTCCTCATCCTCATCCGGGTTGAGTCCGTCTTCGGCAAGCCATTTCTCAAAGTCCCGTGGCCTCTTCCAAGGACGTTGTCTCTTCCTCCAGTGCACTGCCTGCTTAGGTGGGTCCTCAAAGTATGCCGCCTTGGCGGCGGCAGTAAGAGCTTCTTCGACCACGTGCACGGGTGCGCCGTATTTTCCTCTTACCACTGGAAAAGCGAACATCGTTGCCCACCATTCCCCAACGGCTGAGCCGTGGGGAGGCTTCCGAGAGGGAGGCGTCCAAATATCAATCCAGACCTTTTGAGAGCCTTTCTCCCTGTGTTCTGCCACTGGTACACTCACATAACTGCCCGAATGGTTCTCGCAGTAAACTGCTGGGCCGACAGTGGGGCCAAAAACTTCTCCCGGTTCGAGCGCTCTGACTATACCACGAAAGCTTTCGTCCGGGGGTTCTGCGTACACCCTACTGATCAGCTTCGTCTTTTCGTCAGGATACGTTTGGGGGAACGTCCCCACGGGGATTTTGTCGACGTCAGGAGGGGCACAATCGAGACGGCAAGTCTCCTTCCGTTCAAACATAATCCAATGTACGGTCCACGGGTCCTGGGAGATCTGGGAGTATAAACGCTGGAATATCGTCTGAGACGTTGTTTCCAGGTCCGCCCTCAATGCAGTCACGACGGCGTCATTTCTCGTGTAAAATATGTCGTTCTTCCACACTGTGTA
Source organism: Prorocentrum cordatum (assembly GCA_963575745.1). NCBI lineage: Eukaryota > Dinophyceae > Prorocentrales > Prorocentraceae > Prorocentrum > Prorocentrum cordatum. The sequence continues at coordinate 87,560 of CAUYUJ010021929.1, read as the reverse complement.
GCGCCAACCCCAGCCCTTTGACGGCACAAACTTGATGGTTCCGTCTTTGGGTCCCGCACGGGACCACTCCCTTAGTTTATCAGGGAGGCACTTGAAGACTTCTTTGTTCCTCCATGCCTCGACTTCTTCCACATCGGGGTCAGTCACTTTCTTTGAGCGAGAATTGTCCTGGGGGGCAGTTTTCATTTCAGCATCATGTTCTGATATAGTGTCATTTGGACGGAAAAATTCATGTCCTGTCCCATCCGGCTGAGCCGGTGGGCAAGCCATCCGGCTCGGCTGAGCCGGCGTTGAGGTTTTTCGAATTGTGGCGAGGAGAGCATTATTATAATCCTCTTCCTCTCTGCCCTTGTCAACAACAACGTCGGAATCAATTTCACCCATGATGTCGTCAGAACAGATTGAGATCGCGTCATCACCCAGTGTTCCGTCCGCCTTCTTCTTCAGCGGACGACACATGGGTTCAGTCGTCGGTATCTCCGGCACGCGGGAACCGCGGCAAGCGAGATTCGAGCAGTCGCGGCAAGGCAACCGCTCGCCTCTACGGGGGGCCGGTCGCGGGGCAACCCGCGCAGGCTGTTGAGCCGGAACGGCAGCGGCGCATATAGGATTGATAAAGGAGGTAGGGTGACGATGAGACGACCTACCTCTCTCAGCAGCGTTGGCGATGGCAAAATGGACTTGCTTGGCGAAATCATCGGTGTAATCTTCAGCGCTCTTACACTCTCTTCCCCTAGCCTCAACACGCTCGCGCGCGCCATCACATCTGCGTTCTAACCCCTCCGCAACAATGGGAGAGGTGGTGGCTATCGCCCAAGGCTTTTTCATGGAATTGCCCTTACTCTCCTTCAATCCGCACGCGCACCCGTGCAGCGCCGTCTTGGCAAATCCCAACTCTCGAAGGGAACTCTTTACCTGAGGGTCTCTCCAATAATTACATTGGGTAGGCCATTCGATACATACAATGCCCCCCGCTTTGTGCACAGCACGAGCAATCTCACGGAAATTCCAAAATAAAAAACGGAAATCAGTTCTAACGCCCCGAAGTCTGCGCATGGCCCTGTGGTTTCCGGCACGGAAGTAATGCGCCTCGTTCACATACTGCCAAGGGGGGCCTCCTGTGCACGGCATGGAGCCCCACAACGTAATATGTTCTCCCTTAAACGCAGCTATGTCGTTAAGCGCTATTTTGAGTCCCTCATCCGTCCTCATGTCTTCTTCTTCAGTGTATCGAATCACTTTACACGAGTTGTCAAAGAAATTCGTCGGGTTTCCCATTCTACTTTGGGGGCCGCAACGGTATTCTAATAAAAGCCTTTCCCCGGTCCACTGAGTGGCCGGGGCGCAATCTTCTTGGATTTTAAATTCTGTGTATCCCGTCCATTTGCTGAGGCAATAATCACCGTCGCTAGAATCGTCATCTGAATCATATTCAAATGGGTGATGCTATCTGCTTTCTTCGTCGCGCCAATCATCGATGCGATATATCGTCAAACCTTGTTGAGAGTTGACGGCGCATGTGCGACGTTTATCATCGAGCTTATCAATCTCGACGGGACAATCGCCGACTGTCGGCATAAGTGTGACAAGTCTGGGAACATAGTGATGTCGCATCAAATTCTTTCCTTGTCTCGTCCATTCATCCCTTTTATCAGAGAACTTGGCAGCCACCGCAGAGTGCCGATTGTAAAGCGAGCGATCGTTGTTAGAAGTGTCGTCCCTGTTTTCAGGTCTCTTGGAAGGCTCTGTTTCGCTTTCACTGTCCGATATTCCAAACATGGTTTTCATCTCACGATCGGAGCTTCTTTTCGTTGTATTTTCAATCGCTCTCGTTTTCTCGGAGCTTCTGCTGTAACACTCTTTGCCCATTCGAGGAGTGACATTACCTGCAGCATCAGCTGCAGGTTATGACGGGGGCAGCCACGACGGGTTTACCTTTGTTGGGGCGCTTTTTCTTATTGTTTGACTTTTTGCTAGGTATGGCAGCTCCTCTCCGCAGGGCCGAACTAGGGCCCAGACGGGGCTTCAGAATCCCCCCGGGTTTCAGGGGAAGTCCGTCAGAAAACATCGAATCAAGACAATCTAGGTACCGCTTAGCGGCCCAGAACCTAGGCGTCACTATGCTGACGAGGTATAGTACTTTGACCCATGCCATTGGGTCAACGAACCGTTTTGTTCCAATATCTGCAGCCTCGTTCTGTGTTCTTTCATATTGTAATTGAACAAGGCCACGAGGAAATTGTTCGGACACAGCTGCTGCATCAATTCTATGTGTTCTTGGTAGGTGCATCAGCTTCATTGACCCGCCTGCTTCGATGACACTGCAAACTGCTCGGTTATCTTCCAAGAACAAACATCGCGCAGGTCTATCCAGCAGGATCTCCTGCAACGGTAATCCCGCAAGCAGCTCCTTGCTTAACGCAAGGCCGGCCGCAACGATTTCAGCCTCAAGGGTACTATGAGAGACGCATGTTTGTCTTTGCGAACTCATCGATTGTCCTGCCCGTGTATATGGGCCCCATATGGCTTGGTAACTCGCGCTCGTGCTCCTGTGTGTTCGGATATCACTCGCCAGATCTGCATCGGAGTAGAGTTTTAACAGAACATCCTCCGTCTTATCACCCACCCACGAGGTCATACGATAATGTGATGTACATTTTATGTAACATATAAGGCGAAAGAAGTCCATATCTTGTTGTTCTGTCCGTTTGTGATGCAACTGGCAGTTTGACACACGGCACGGAGTAAGTCATATCTTGCCATTCTAGCCCCGTGAAATATTTTTATCAAAACTCTTGCAGCAATTGGCTGAAGCACTCCCGACTGAGTCGGTGGCTCAGGGTCATCAGGGCTAGCTGCTGCGGCATCGAGGCCAATCACCTCTATTTCTTGATCAGGAGGGCCGGTGTCAACGTTGATCTGTAACGCTGATGCTATAGCCTCCTCAGCTGGGGAGTAAATCTCTCCTCGGGGGCCGCCCTGTCCGTCTTCTGGGTCAGTAAGTTCTGGACCGAGCGGGGTACCCGCGGCCGGATAAGTGGCCGTGCCTGCGTCCGTCAATTGAGCATATAAGGTAACACAGGAATCGAAAAACTCAGTCCTATCGTATTCGATGACTTTTACTAGGTTAGGGTCTCTCGGCTGGTATGGCTCGGTCATCTGAGATGCCGAGTCACCCCGCGTTTCCTCCTCAGTACTCTCGTCTGTGACGGAGGCGTTTTTCTTAACTTTTGGAGGAGGCGGGTCAAGTACCGTAGGTAACTCTCCGTGCCACTCAATTGTCTGAGTTGATAATCTATGCTCGCATCCTAAGTATCGTCCAACAGCTGCTGGAGGACCTATTTCTATGCCCTTGAAGCAATTTCCGAAGGTTATTGAAGCAACTTCCATCCCTGGGCAAGCTTGTCGGCAGGTCCCGACAATTTAAAATCATCGACATAAATGATTCAGAAAATTTGCAAGTCGTTGTGGACGTAACAGCTGCGCCACGGACTACATTTCACAAAACCTTTCGCCGTGACATGCCCCTCGCAATGCTGTTCCCAGTGCCCGCCCGAATCAGGGTGTCCGTACAAAGATAAGTACAGTGGACACACAGGGCTCCTCATGTTGGACAATGCTTTGGGCCATTCATCACGAGGCAAGACCACCCAAGTGGGAGTTTCTCCCAACTTTGATTGTGTGTAAGGTTGTCGAGCGTCAGCTTGTTCGATGCTATGGCCTTCAAACAGCCCGTGAGTATCGGCTGCTTTGCTGGCCTGCATTGTCGCGGGAGTGCTGGAAAGTTCCTGAAATAGTGCCACGTCTTTGTTTTGATCTCTAACACTTGAACTGTCAAAGACCACCCGACCTTTGCACTTGCGGTCTTTGTGTCCCAGCGGTAACTCTGAGTTCTTTTCAACGAGGATCGCAAACAAGCGGCCAAAATGGGCCGTTGTCCCTTGTAGTTCTGCAACAACATCAGAATATTCCCTAACACCGTCCTCAATCCACGTGCCAATATCTCGCAGTCTGTCCCACTCTTTTCTCAAGGCAGCTTGAGCGTCTTTGTTTGCCTTTGCCTCATCTTTCGAGACAGATCTGGCTACGGCGGCATCTATGCGGGCGCATTGCCAGTCTTTGGGAAGTTGGAGAGGCTCATCAATGACAGATATTATATCTGTAAAAGGATTAAAATAGCATTGCAAATCAAATCTTTCTTTGTCACGTCGAGGCACGCTTCGCCGCGACGCGGCGGCCGCCGGACTCGAGGTCAGGCTTGCCTCTTCGTTGTCCTCAGATCCTCCATTATCATCATCGGACAAGGGATCCCTGTCGGCTGAGCCGGAGGGTAGCCCGTCTCTTGCTATAGCGCCCCCATACCATGTTTGTTTCCACCAAATGTCTTCGTCATCCGACAGGTGTCCGTCAGGAACTTCTTCTTCTGATGAATCGTAAGTGTAAGATGTGGTTTGAGAGCCCCGGGTATTTCGCGACGCCGCCCCTCGCCCGCTGCCAGGGGTGTAGCACGGGCTGTCGTTTTCTATTCGACGTAGCTTCTCGGCCACCTTAGGTGCAGTTAGCCTGGCTTCGGGGAGAGCCGCAAGTGGCTGAGCCACTGCGGGATCGGGCGGAGTCGGCGGGTCTTCCACATCTAGACCAATATCACGCAGAAGACCTAGGCAAGGACCGGGATCCTCTATACCGAAGAACCCTCTCTTTTCAGCCTTGTATTGTCCCACGGCCTGTCGACGCTGTGCTTGGGTCATGTTGAACCATCGTCCAGGATGTATCCCGGGATTGGTAGACTCAGGTAACTTCTTTAACCATTGGGCACTGCACTTTGGGTCTAGGTCTGTGACCCACACTCAGGTTATAGGCACATAATCAGGGTCGTAATAAAGAACAACTCGCATGCTACATGTTTTTCTTCGACGACCTGCCAACGGGAGTTTCTGAGTTCATTCTTCTTGTGTAAGTCCAGCAACAATCCGTCTGTCTTCGAAATACTCAATTGTATCCAGATTTTGAGTTGTTCGGGCAAGAAGTTGCCCTTTCCCTGGGACTTTCTCCCGCGGCTTAGCCGCTGAGAAGTTGGACTGTCTGTCCAAACGATACTCAAGTTGTGCGAGTCATCGTTTTTTTCTATCTGCAGGATGGGAGTCGCGCTGAGGATCCCTGCCGTCAACTACCAAAGGCACATCGCCCACATACAAACCCCCAGGACCGTCGTCATCAAGATCGGCCTCGGAGTCGATACGCGGTGCGCCCTCGCTTTCCTGACGAGGCGGTGGTACCGGAATGGCAGGATCATCAGCATTAAACATGTTGTCTGGTCTTATCCCTGTGGCTGGTTGCGGTCCGTCTGAGACGGCCGCGCCTTCTCCTGCTTCTGTAGGGATTGCGACGGAATGTACCTCCGTCGCTGCTTTCTCGTATGCTTGTCGCAAAGGAAACTGAGGCGATTGATCGTCTGCAGTACCATCTAAGATGTTGCTGTACACTTGATCAGACTTCTCGATCGTGGGTCGTTTTCCCTCTGGAGTGCGCCCCGACTCCATATTCAGTCCGTCCAATTGTCTCAGAGGTATTACATAACTATCAGGTCCAACCAATCCCCCCCGCTTTATGCACATACCCCAAGTATATCCCTGGAACCATCGTTGCTCCAGTCTTGGCAGTGCGGAAACGGGACTCAGGCGGAGGCACATAACGGATAAGTGATCCGAAGGGAAGAAGCGGAGCATTGAACTGGCATCCGAAGCGTCTTTCCCAGCTGGACTGCCCTTCAGCAGGGGTCCTTGCATTGTACCATAAGCAAAAAATATCGAACTGCATAAGTCCAATATGGTGGTGGGAGGCCGGCCTGCATGAGTAAGGCTCTAGCACCCATCTGCACCGCGCCGTTCGCACGCTCGGCGACAGCATGTTGTTTCTTGTTTCCTGGGATGGTAGGATCATGGGTAATATGGAGCTCGTAACATGCCCTAGCAAGCTCTCTTGCACCATCTGTATAACAGTATTCTAACTTTTCCTCCGGGGCTCTAAAGTTTTTTTTAAAAAAATTTACAAACGTGAACCGCAGACTTGTCGTGTACACCCTGAGCGGCGAGAAAATATGTAGCTCGGTCGCGAAAACTCACACACGCGGTCTCGTCGCGGAGTCCCCGCGAGAGTTCATCCATCGCAAACCAATGATCCATCGTCGTCAGTTGTCCGAACGAAGTGGGGTTAGCGTATGGGCGAGGAACCTTTAGCCCTTTGTTCTGCGCTTTGCGCTGTTGTTTTCTGATAGCTTTGGCCCAATTGCATGCACACTGGGCAATATGGGGTCTTAGGAGTATGAGTTAGAAGGTGCGGTAAGGAGGCTGCGGCCTTTTTGAGCCGCTCGGCAAGGGTCTCCGACACTTCAACCTCCGCATCGTCTGGGTCTAGATCTGGCGGTGCGTCGACGTCGACCAAGTCGACGCCGTCAGCATCTCCAGCTTCACCCTCCTCGGGTCCTGGGGCCGCGTTGCACGCGTCGGAGTCCAGTCCTCTACTTGCTTCGTACGGGAGGTATCCTGAAACTCCACACCCAAAATGGCATCTGTATGCGGCAGCACAAGCCTCAGCTTTGCCGGGCTGCTCGTCGAATGGACCGACGGCTTGACCGTGGTCAGGCAAAGCTGAGAGACTATTGGAGGCAGCAATACCGGTTGGCGTCCGATACCAACCGCATTTGCTGGCCAATTGAGGCGAATCGTAGAAGTAGGTGGTGGTATCCGCAGAGTCTATCGAAGACGGGAAAACGGGCGCGATCTCGGTCGGCCGCCCATCAGCGTAGCTGTGGGCTGTGGGTACCAATCAGCTCATGTGTGTGCAGGTCTACGGTTGCGCGAGTCTGGACAGCGTGGGGCGGAGGGCCCCCCGCAGATTCCACTTTGCCCAGGAATGCCTGGGCGCCCGGCGCCACGCAACACCACCGCTCGAGGGGCTCACTCCTTCCGGCGGCAGCTGCACACATCCACTGACCCAGCGCCACTTTGCCTGATAGGGTCAAGTATGGTATCTTGCCCTCAACGGCTAGGTCCACTCTTTGGCCGTTGGGCAACAGTAGGTAGGGCCTTTGGCCGGCTGGCCACAAGAAACTTCATCCGTGATCCATGCACCGCTCTCCTACCGAAATCACGCACGGGGTCTCCGGCATGACTAGAGCGTTAAAACTACCACCCTTAAATTCGGGACACGCGATGCGAACTGAACCGAGGGCCTTGGATTCTCCCCCGGCAGTGTTCAGAGTGATCGATTGCGGAAGCTTTCGTATCAATATCATTGCACCTGCGCTCCTAATATAGCTCTCCGCAGTTAGGTTGCACCCACACCCGGTATCTATAATGAAGCTCAACGCCCCCAGATACGCAGCGTCTTTGTCTGTGCATCCAGCAGCAGCTGAGCCGCGCGGGCTTTCCTTCCCCTCTTCGTCTTTCAACCAGAGATGCCAGACGTGATCTTGCAGGCCTGATGCTCTGATCAAAGCCTCTGCGACAGACGCCCTCGACTGGATCGACATCTGTCGGCGCATCTCTCCTGGGAACCTCCATCTATCTTTGCTACTTGAAGGCAACTCTTTCAAGTCGTGGCGACGCGCCTGTCTCCAAGTGATAGTCGGCTCCTCAATAGAGGGGTGAAAACGGACACGGAGATTGCATCGGTTACTGTCCCGATGTCGCATGCAACTTTTACTAGGGGAACGCACCAGCACTTTTTGATCGCGCCCCGAGAAAGAGGGCACAGGAAATTCGCAAGGACATTGACGAGACTCTCGACCTGTTTCCTGCCGTCCTGTTGAAATTCACCCTTGGAGACATCCCAATAGTCTCCCCCATCGGCGCTAGAGGCAATAGCCAAACATTTAGGGCTGTTTTGCTTTTGCCCAGGAAAGCCCCGAAATAATGGGGCGGGGCACGCGACGGCACCCAAGCTGATTGAATCAGCGGGTCTCTTCCATCCCCCCGTTTTCTGCTCAACCGACGCAGGCTTCGCCGCGTCTGTCGAACGAGGGCGACCAGAAAGAATACCATTATCAAAATTATGTTTGTCATTCCTCCAGCACTGACGGCTGGGCCGCCAGTGTGGAGCCACTGTCACGTAATTGGATGACCTGGGGTGGTCTTGGCGAACCAGCATTCTTTCCCGCGTGAGCACTTTCCCGTATCTCTGTAAGAGCGACAGACCATGTATTTGCCTTTGCCACCGCCATTGTTCTTCCCTCCATCCTTTTTGCGTTTGTCGGAATCAGCACTAGTGGCTCGTGAGCCACCATTACTTCCCGTCGAAGAGTTTTTGGCAGCAGCAGCATTGGCCTGTTTGGATGTACGCTCATATCCCAAAGATTGTCCAGCGTCAAGTTTCGCTTGTCCCCATTTGTCACGCTTCAGCTTCTCAGCATCGGTTAGCTTTCTATGGGCCTTGTGGCACCCGTCCTCGGGTCCTCGACAATTCGTGGGGTCTCGGGAGTATGCGTAACACGGAATACTACTGTCTTTCCCACGTGACTGACTTCTATTCTTCTGCTGTCCTCCTTTCCCTCGGTTTCCAGTCGGGGTCTGGGATCGCCCCTGCCCCTTTCGGCCCCTGTCCTTCGATCTGCCTCTCGGGTTCTTATCCTGGGCAGGGGCAGCACTGGACTTTCGTCCCGCACTCGGCTGAGCCGGCGCGGCGTTCTTGGGCTTCTTGCGATTGAAGGGACAGCCTTTTCCTGCGTACGAGCACGTTTCGCCCTTGGTAACGTATCTGCACGTGGTTTCACCCTTGGTTTTCCCGCTTTTCATGACGTCCGAGGATTGTCCCAACTTAGTGGCAATCTCTGCCGGGGCGGCTTTGTTGCCTGCATTCCTCCGATTGTCGCTGCCTCCGCCGAATCGTGCTTGTCGGGCACGTTGGATTAAGGTTCCCTCATGCACGCTGATATTCCATTCTTCTTTTTCTCGCAACATCATGTCTTCAATCTGCTGCATTAGCCACTCGTAAGTTTTGACACCTTGTCCTGGCCTGTCTCTTGACAAGTCATAAGTTACTTGCAAAATCCAGTTTGCTCGGCTTTCTGCATTGCTCAAGAAAGTGTGCATGAATCGAGGCCCTCATCTCATCGGACCGAGGCTTTGCGCCATAAAGCTGTTGGTATACGTCTGTCCATTCATTGTAGAAATGACACAGGTCAGCATCAGGCTTGTGCGGGTCTATCTTTACTTTAAAGAGGTCACGCGAAATGCGATGTTGCCCCAACTCCGACCTTGCCGAACACCAGTGGCAAATCGCCCGCACCATCTCGCGTCCAGTCACGAGCCCCCCCTCGGCCTGGGCGCTGAATTCCATGCGAGAAACCTGTTGAAGGAAATGAGTATGATGAGGAGGCTGGTATCGACTCTTTCGCATCCTGTTGAATTTCTCGATAAGATTCGTTGCGATCATAAGGCCGAGACACTGGAATCGCCCAGCATCCTTGAGTTGCTCATCCTCCACGGCTGGGCCCATAGCCTCGGCAATCCAGTGCTGCGCCGCCTGGCTCTCGGGCGATGATCCAGCAATGGCGCGTATTGCGTGCATTTTCCACTCACGAATGTTCGTAACATAAGGGGATGTCCAACAAATCAATTTTCTGATTGTTACCGACCTGTCTCCACTGATCCAAAGGCGTGCTCTCGTCAATTACTATCGAATCGCGCGGTCCGCCGGGGCCATGGGGCCCCCTGCGTCCACCACCGCCATCAGAGGGGTCTGACCCCCCTGGACTCCCTGGAGGCGATCTTCGCGGTCCTCCGCCACGATCATCTTCGCGTGAAGATATGATCTCAGTGATGGGAACGTCGCTCTTGTCATCATCTTCTCCGCCCGGTCCTGCGTTGCCCGACGACTTAGTCGCCGCCGTTCCCTTAGGACCATCCCCATAGGTTGCGCGGAGATTGGCAAGGGCGTTTCTTTCATTAAGTCAAGTTAGCCTCATCCCTGCAGGGAGTCCACTTTCAGCGGTACTCGGCTTAGCCGGACCTTCAAGGGCAGGTCCTGGGACAGAATACTGCCGTTGCAACAGCGGCCTCAAGGGGGGTTCTTGCGACAGCAACGGGAATCCGAACGACTTCGATGTGAGTCCAACTTCATGTTTTGCTTCAGTATACGGATTCGGGTCGGCGATGATAGCCTTAAGCCTCAACGTTCCTATCTCTCTGTTAGCCGCGTTCGATGCAATCTCTTCTTCTCGCATGTTATCCGCTGACCTTTCACTCTTCCACAGGTCGCATCTAGAGCATCTCCTCGCACTCGCATCGATATGCCCGTTACAAGCCGAGCTGCCACATCCGACGCAGTTGTCTGTCTTTGGTCGAAAGCAAACGGCACGAAACTGGTCCACGGGAAGCGCGTTTCCATTCCCATCGGGAGGAGGGCGCATGGCACCTCCTACCAGCATGGTCGATGCTCCCGCATTTGCCACGGCCGTCTGGTCGAACTGCGCAGGGGCAGGCGCGACGCTCGACGACTGAGCCGTCGAAAGTTGGTGTATGTTCGACCCGAACGGCTTAGCCGGCGGGCATTTATTGTCGCTCGACATTATACACTGAAGAGACGATCTGGCTTCCTCAGGCGATTTAAGCTTTTCTACATAGAGAAAGTTATGGTTGTTCATCTTCGCAGCTACAGCTTGGGCGTTGTCTGCTTCCAGCCTGGCGGCTTTGAGCTCTTCTTGTAATCCCTGCTTTTCTCGTTCCGCCACGGCTGTCGCGATTCGTTCTCCTTCTATCTTGGCCGCCGCCACAGCATCGGCAACCATATGAGCGTCCGCAGATTCTTCGTTCGCCATCATGACGGTCCGTCTCTCCGAAGTCAATAATTCTCTGTATTTGTCTTCCGCTTCCCTCTCCACTTGCCATTTCACGGCCTCAGTCTGGTTGTACAGGTGTTCTATAAGCGCTTGTTCGCGCTCTCTAGCGGCCATGGCTAGGGCGATCCGTTCAGCCTCAAACGTTTTCCCGGCTTCGATCACAGATTCAATCAATTCTTCTCTGTCCATCCGAGCCCTTTCGGCCAGATTCGCCTCAGTAGTCAGAAACTCTCTCTGAGTGTCAGCCTCTGCTAGCCTGGCCTGGTCTTGAATAGACTGCGCGAAGAGACACGTGCAGTTGCGTTCGCCCATTGGGTAGCACTCCGCGCATAGCCATTGCATGTTGCACTTGTTACAAACGTCCGAACAGTTCCTGCACACTGGGTTCCTACGTGCGCCTTCGGGCTTGCTGGCCTTTCCTGGGCATCTGTTCTCCGCCTGAGGCGCGCAACCAGGGTTCGGATTCCAACATGCCTCCATCATAGACACTGCGCTATTGCTTCTAGAGGTAGACCTCGCCCCTGATCTTGGCATTTTGGGTCTTCCCCTGCTCGAAGCGTTTGACCTTGGGCGAGCAAAGATACTTTCTGGTGGTTTGGGCGCGTTTAAGTGCCCCTCATCCTTCTCGTCTCGTTTGATTAGCTGAGAATATATATATCTTGTTGTCCGACCACTTCTTCGCCCTCAACAACAGCCGGAATGGTGGGTTGCCACTCGCCCGAGGTGGTGGCGTCACGGAAGAAGCCCTCTTTTAATGGCGATACGTTTGGCTCATAGTCCTCATTCTGTTGCTTCTTGAGGTTAGGCGCAGAAGTTCGCCCAGTGGACTCCCTCTCATGCTTTGTTTGAGTCTCCGCCCTGTCCGCCTGAGGCGTCAGGATACTAGTGCCCTCATCGGATCCATCCGGAGAACAGCTTCTGTCACGAGCAGGGATGTCCTCATCCAGCATCACGGACAACGCTCGGCTCAGGGAAATATCATTGTTGATAATATCAAAAATTTCTTCCATGGACTATATTTCGTGGTCTTTGTCCAACGGGTCGTCGCTATCCTGACCGAATTGCCCGTTAAGTGCTTTAGGGGTTGGGGCATTGATGTGCATGCCCACCCAATCTACGGGGATGTTAGGATACGCATTCGGATTCCCTTGGGCTTCTCCTGGCCGGCTGGCAATTAGCCTGTGGAGCACTCTGAATGGGACTTATCGACCCCGTCGAGTTGGCACTTAACCTGGAAGAGAATGCACCTCTTCTGGGCCATGGCGCGACGCCTTCTCGCCCGTGAGGGTCAGGGGTTTGCACGCGATCACCTATCGGAGCCCCTACTGTGGGCATGTCTACCGACATTTCGGTTATCCCATCAGTACTTCGCCCCCTGGTGACCCGATCGGCGATTATCGAAGGAGGGATTCGATCTTGAATAGGACCGATTGTATCTGTTTCGTGTCCATCATGTTGCTCAACGCGCCAATCTGCGCTTCTCGACATATTAGACACGGTGTTAGTATTATCATAGCTCTCTCCCGCAGCGACTGAATCGCGGGGCGCGACTTGAATTTTCCCTCTTGTATCTGGCGGCCCCGCGTCGACTGAGTCGCGCGCTTCGGCTGATAACCTATCTTTCCTCTGAGAATCGGGGTAAGATGACAAAGGAAGTAAGATCTCATGTTCACTCTGCTCAGGGAGAGCGGAGGCGGAATGAGACATTGATAAGACAGATATCCGTTAAGCTAAACCACTCGATCAGGAATAGGAAGGGAGGAGGAAGGCCGAGGACGGACGACGACGGATCGCCCGCGCGCCCCAGCGCGCTCCTTTTCTCTCCTGCCAGCCGAGTTCGGCTGGATTAAGCAGTAACACAGCTGCAGAAACGCAGCGTCAGTACACGCGGACAGTTCGCTGCATGCAATCTAAATTATATTCTAATTCCCCACACGCTTCGTGGGGTTTTGGTTTTCTTCCCACCCGCGCCGCACCCGCGTCTCACCCACACCCGCCCCCCTCCCCTCCTCCTCTTCCTCCTCCCCCTCCTCCTCACGCACACAGCACAGCACAGCGCAGCGCAGCGCAGCACAGCACAGCACAGCACAGCACAGCACAGCACATCACAGCGCAGCGCACACAGCACAGCACAGCACAGCACAGCACAGCACAGCACAGCACAGCACACACACACACACACGGCTTGGCACGTGCGGCACATTCTCGACGCCATAGGGGCCGTCCAGCAGGCGTGGCAGTTTTGCACAGCACACCTGCACAGCACAACACAGCATAGCACAGTACAGCACACCGCAGCACAACACGGCACGGCACAGCACAGCACATCACAGCACAGCTCACCACAGCATAGCACACAAGGCAGGCGCGCAGGGCACGGCACGGCAGAGCGTGGCAGGGGTGGCACTTTCTCGACACCACAGGGGGTGCGCAGGGTGTGGTCCCTGAGCTCGGCCGCTATGCACGACGGCTGTCCAGGCACAGCAGGCGTGGCACTTTCTCGACACCACAGGGGGTGCGCAGGGGGTGGTTCCTGAGCTCGGCCGCTATGCACGACGGTCGTCCAGGCACAGCAGGCGTGGCACTTTCTCGACACCATGGGGGTGCGCAGGGGGTGGTCCCTGAGCGCGGCCGCTATGCGCGACGGCCGTCCAGGCACAGCAGGCGTGGAACTTTCTCGACACCAGAACGGGTGCGCAAGGGGGTGGTCCCTGAGCTCGACCGCTATGCACGACGGTCGCCCAGGCACAGCAGGCGTGGCAGCTTCTCGACACCATAGGGGGTGCGCAGGTGGTGGTCCCTGAGCTCGGCCGCTACGCACGACGGTCGTCCAGGCACAGCAGGCGTGGTAAATGCTCGACACAATTAGGAGGTGCGCAGGGGGTGGCCCCTGAACTCGCCGCTACGCACGACGGCCGTCCAGGCATCGCAGGCGTGGCACTTCCTCGACACCACAAGGGGTGCGCAGGGGGTGGTCCCTGAGCTCGGCCGCTATGGAAGACGGTCGTCCAAGCACAGCAGGCGTGGCACTTTCTCGACACCACAGGGGGTGCGCAGGGGGTGGTCCTTGAGCTCGGCCGCTATGCACGACGGTCGTCCAGGCACAGCAGGCGTGGCACTTTCCCGACACCAGAGGGGGTGCGCAGGGGGTGGTCCCTGAGCTCGGCCGCTATGCACGACGGTCGTCCAAGCATAGCAGGCGTGGCACTTTCTCGACACCACAGGGGGTGCGCAGGGGGTAGTCCCTGAGCGCGGCCGCTATGCACGACGGTCGTCCAAGCACAGCAGGCGTGGCCTTTTCTCGACACCACAGGGGGTGCGCAGGGGGTGGTCCCTGAGCTCGGCCGCTATGCGCGACGGTCGTCCAGGCACAGCAGGCGTGGCACCTTCTCGACACCATAGGGGGTGTGCAGGCGGTGGTCCCTGAGCTCGGCCGCTATGCACGACGGTCGTCCAGGCACAGCAGGCGTGGCATTCTCTCGACACCATAAGGGGGTGTGCAGGGGGTGGTCCCTGAGCTCGCCGCTATGCACGACGGTCGTCCAGGCACAGCAGGCGTGGCATTTTCTCGACACCACAGGGGGTGCGCAGAGGGTGGTCCCTGAGCGCGGCCGCTACGCACGACGGTCGTCCAAACACAGCAGGCGTGGCATTTTCTCGACACCACAGGGGGTGCGCAGGGGGTGGTCCCTGAGCTCGGTCGATATGCACGACGGTCGTCCAGGCACAACCAAGCGTGGCACTTTCCCGACACCAGAAGGGGTGCGCAGGGGGTGGTCCCTGAGCTCGGCCGCTATGCGCGACGGTCGTCCAGGCATAGCAGGCGTGGCACCTTCTCGACACCATAGAGGGTGCGCAGGGGGTGGTCCCTGAGCGCGGCCGCTACGCACGACGGTCGTCCAGGCACAGCAGGCGTGGCATTTTCTCGACACCACAGGGGGTGCGCAAGGGGTGGTCCCTGAGCGCGGCCGCTATGCACGACGGTCGTCCAGGCACAGCAGGCGTGGCACTTTCTCGACACCACAGGGGGTGTGCAGGGGGTGGTCCCTGAGCTCGGCCGCTACGCACGACGGTCGTCCAGGCCCAGCAGGCGTGGAACTTTCTCGACACCATAGGGGGTGCGCAGGGGGTGGTCCCTGAGCGGGGCCGCTATGCACGACGGTCGTCCAGGCACAGCAGGCGTGGCACTTTCTCGACACTATAGGGGGCGCGCAGCTGTAGCATCATAATCGTCATCATCATCAAGAATTGTAGCCACCCTGGCTCATGCGGGCTCAGACTACTGGATATGTGAATGCGGACGGCCGCCGGTGACTCTCCGTCAAAGGTACGGTCCCCGTCATGGCGTCCAAATGCGCAATGTCTGCTTTGCCACCGCCTTGCGAGCAGCTCAAGAAATCAATGCAAGATATGGGCGCTGAGGTGCGCCTGGATGGTTTGCGAATATATGTTTTCCGGCATGGGAACGCCTTGGTACGCGGCGCATTTGATGCCTACCACCGACAGCTGGCAAACTGGTGGCCTGACACGCTCCTCACCAGGTACAACGAATCGCCGCGAACAAAAGGCGCCGACGATACCAGGAGGCAGTGCTCAGTCTGGCTGGTCTGGCTCAAAAAGGCGAAGCGGGATGTGACATGGTTTGTGAACACACGTGACATAAAATAAGTATGTGGGGTTCCTCGGTAGCGTAATTGAGTATTAGGCGGAGAGAAGCATATTTACTGGAGGGGGAGGAGGAGGACGAGGAGGAGGAGGAGGAGGAGGAGGAGGAGGAGGAGGAGGAGGAGAGGAGGAGGAGGAGGAGGAGGAGGAGGAGGAGGGAGGAGGTGGACCAGTATAAACCCAAGAGTCAACAACGATGCTGGAATAAACCCTCCCTCCAAGCTCCCTCTTCATAGGCCCCGACAACGGTTCATTTCCACAGAAGGAAATTCCTCGTTGGAAGACAGCTGTTTGAAGATCCTGAAGCATGCCAAAACATTGTTCTCGAGATTCCAACGCCACGGATCAGCATTATTGTTACGTTGTGACGATCCAAAATCGTGCCAGGACGCCATTCCTGGGATTTCAACGCCGCGAGCCAACGTAACTGTTGCACCCTCATAATCCTGAACCCGTCAAAAACGCCATTTCTGGTACGTTGATCGTGGGAATCCATGAACATCCTGTATTTAGAAGGAACGAATGTGCGCGGCGCTAAGGCGAGAGCCACATTTTGAATGTGAGAAGAAACCGCCCTCAATCCGCGAAACTATTGCAAATGTTTAAAGCGAATGTGCGCGGCGCTAATGCGAGAGCCACATTTTGAAACGGCCCGCCCTCCATCCGTGAATTGTCGGATCCGCCGCCTTGTGGTCACCGTCGCAACCCCGTCGCCGCCACGTCGCCGCACCGTCGCCGCCCCGCCCCCGCCGCCCCGTTGTACACCCCCCTCCGGTGCAGTCAAATCGTTGCAGTCCAATCGAGTGCAATCCTACCGACTGCGATTGATTGGGAATGCCCGTTTGGGGCCCCGTGTGCGGCCCCGCTCTGCCCGTTGCCGCCGCCCCGCTGCACCTTCCCCGTCGCATTGCAATCGCATTGCAACCGCATTGCAATCGCATTGCAATCGCGTTGCAATCGAATTGCAATCGCTTCGCATTGAAATCGTTTCGCATTGCAACCGCTTCGAATGGCAATTGCATTACTTTGCACTGCAATCTCATTGCGTTGCATTGCTTTGCTTTGCTTTGCTTTGCATGTGTTGTTTGCTTTGCATTGCTATCGCATTGCTGTCGCATTGCTTTGCAGTGGTTTGCATTGTGTTGCATTGCGCTGCGCTGTGCATTGTTTTGTGTTGCTTTGTGTTGCATTGGATTGGATTGCGTTGCTTTGCTTTGCGTTGCACCACAGTGATTGCACCACGTGGGTTCTCCTTTTAAAAAGAGAACGACGAATTCTTTTTATTTTCTTAAGTTTTCAAGATTTTCACAACATGCTACCAAACGGGCTTCGCGCGCGCGCATGTCGGAATCTGTCGAACGCCCTTGCGCGTGTGCCGTCGCGAGAATCCTCTGCAAAAAACAGGACGAAAAGCAGACGCGCACGTCGTCGGGGGCGTATGCCGAAAACCTTCAAAACCCATCGGTTTCGGAAGGATTTCAAAATCGAGCGTCCAAAAAACCTACAAAAGCCCAAGGTTTCGCAACACGGATTTTCAACAAAAGCGTGCGCGCGCGCTCTTGCGTCGTCGTCGTCTTCGTCGTCGCCGTCCTCCCTCCTCCCGCGTCGTCGTCGCCGTCGTCGCCTACGTCGTCCTCTGTCTTTTCTCGTGTTCGTCGTCGTCCTCTTTGGCGTCGTGGTCGTTTCCGTCGTCGTTGTCGCCGTGGTCGTCCTTCCTCCTCCTCCCACGTCGTCGTCGTCGTCCGTCGTCGGCGTCTCGTCGTCGTCCCTCCTATTTCGTCGCCGTCGTCGTCGTCGTTGTCGTCGTCATCTTCCCTCCTCCCTCGTCGTTGTCGTCGTCGGCGTCGCCGTCCTTCCTCCTTCGTCGTCGTTCGCGTCGTCGCCGTCCTCCCTCCTCCCCTGTCGTTGTCGTCGTTGTCGTCGTTGTCGCCGTCGTCGTCCTTCCCCCTCCCTCGTCGTCGCCTTCGTTGGCGTCGGCGTCGTCGTCGTCTTCGTCGTCGTCGGCGTCGGCGTCGTTGTCGTCGTCGAAGTCGTCGGAGTCGTCGTCGGTGTCGTCCTAATCGTTGTCGTCGGTGTCGTCGTAGTCGGTCTTAACAGGTTTTGCAAACCAAGTTGCGGGTGGGTGGGTGGGATGTTTGCGCGAGCAGTGGAGATGACGACTTCAAGTTCAGCACAGTGGAAAAAGAGAATAGACTCTACCCCCCCCTGGACTTATGGGTACCCCCTGGGATAATACGATTTTATCTATATTCTGCACACTCGTCCATCCTAAATATGAAATCATATCATCACAGCCAAACCGGGTCCCCTCCCCTGAGGTTCCCTTGTTTTAATATATATATATATATATATATATATGTATATAAACTATGCGGTGACATGCTTTGTTCTAACATAACACTTGTTCACGAATACCTTTCAAAAGACGGGACGAAGAGCACACGCACGCGTCGTCGCGCGCGCATGCCGAAATCCTTCAAAAACTCTGGGTGCCGGAAGGATTTCGCAATCGAGTTTCCAAAAAACATACAAAAACACATGGTTTCGCAACACTGATTTGCTAAAGAAGCTTCCGCGCGAGCTCTTGCGAAATCTTAAGAAAACCATAGGTTTCTCAAGATTTTCATAACATGCTACCAAACGGGCTTCGCGCGCGCGCATGTCGAAATCTGTCGAACGCCCTTGCGCGTGTGCCGTCGCGAAAATCCTTCTGCAAAAAATGGGACGAAGTGCAGACGCGCGCGTCGTCGCGGGCGTACGCCGAAAACCTTCAAAACCCATCGGTTTCGGAAGGATTTCAAAATCGAGCGTCCAAAAAACCTACAAAAACCCAAGGTTTCGCAACACGGATTTTCAACAAAAGCGTGCGCGCGCGCTCTTCGTCGTCGTCGTCGTCGTCGTCGCCGTCCTCCCTCCCCGTCGTCGTCGTCGTCGTCGTCGCCTACGTCGTCCTCTGTCTTTTCTCGTGTTCGTCGTCGTCGTCCTCTTTGGCGTCGTGGTCGTTTCCGTCGTCGTTGTCGCCGTGGTCGTCCTTCCTCCTCCTCCCACGTCGTCGTCGTCGTCCGTCGTCGGCGTCTCGTCGTCGTCCCTCCTATTTCGTCGCCGTCGTCGTCGTCGTTGTCGTCGTCATCTTCCCTCCTCCCTCGTCGTTGTCGTCGTCGGCGTCGCCGTCCTTCCTCCTTCGTCGTCGTTCGCGTCGTCGCCGTCCTCCCTCCTCCCTCGTCGTTGTCGTCGCTGTCGTCGTTGTCGCCGTCGTCGTCCTTCCTCCTCCCTCGTCGTCGCCTTCGTTGGCGTCGTCGTCGTCTTCGTCGTCGTCGGCGTCGTTGTCGTCGTCGAAGTCGTCGGAGACGTCGTCGGTGTCGACCTAGTCGTTGTCGTCGGTGTCGTCGTAGTCGGTCTTAACAGGTTTTGCAAACCAAGTTGCGGGTGGGCGGGTGGGATGTTTGCGCGAGCAGTGGAGATGACGACTTCAAGTTCAGCAGAGTGGATTGCACCGCCTAGATTGATTCACATTGATTGCACCACCTAGATTGCACCGCATTGATTGCAAGAAATCATTGTTTGGGGTCCACGCCAGCAAGCACTTTTCCGCGTTGCGGTCATTACCCAGAGGGGGGATGGGGCACGTCGGGGCGGGGGCCCGCTGTGATCGCCAGTGCGAGCACCAGCATGCGTGCGAGCGCCAGCATGCGTACCCGAATCTTACGTTTCCCCGAGACTAGGGTTAGGTCGGGCCTGTCCCCCTACAGGGGGATTTTGCACGAGAATAAGAATACCCAGAAAGTACCCAAAAGATGCGCAAAAATACCCATTTTTAATATTCCCCCCTGTAGAGGGACAGGCCCGACTCAAGACTAGGGTGGTGTGTGTGGCGGGCCCACGCCGCGATGACGCCGGCGCTGGCTCCGCGACGCCGCATTGAACCGCTCGGCCTCCGACGATCTCGGTTTTCCTAGGTCGCCTGGCTTCGCGCACAGCGCCCCGCGATGCCCCCGCGCGCAACAGTCTTCGCGCCCTCATGACCTCGCGCCGCCCCCTTGCAGAAGGGCACTCGCCCTGGCCCAGGCCGCGACGCGGGAAGCGATCGTCTTCGCGTCCCCGCGGGGGACCTGGGGCTCGCGCCGCGATGACGTCGGCGCTGGCTCCGCAACACCTGGACGCGAGAGTGACCCAAGGCGAGAGGGACCCCCGGTGCGCGGCATCCGGGGGCCGCGGGGACGCCAAGGCCGAGCGCGCAGGCCAGTGCTGGGGGGGCCCCCGTGGGCCCGCACCACAGGTCACCCCGGGCGAAAGGTTCCTCCTGCGCGCAGACCAACCGCTCGGCACCGGCCGACGCCACCTCCGACGACCACGGCCAGACCGCTCGGCACCGGCCGACGCCAGGGCCTCCGACAGTGCCCAGCCCTTGGCGGTCGCAGGGGCGCGCGGTCGTCGGGCGCAGCCCGACGGCTGGCCCCAGCCTTGACGAACGCCCTCGCCCGAGGCTCGGCCCCCGGCCGCCTGGCCGCGTCCCGGGGCGAGGCCGGGCAGCTCCGAGGGGTGTGGTCTGCAAGAGGCA
>CAUYUJ010021929.1:40000-62500 GCA_963575745.1 Prorocentrum cordatum | reverse complement strand
CCGGCCAGGGTCGGTGAGAATAGTGCTCGACGTCCCCAGAGAGGAGGGCCCGCGCAGACCCGAGACCCGCGCGCACGCGCGCCTCAGCGGGGTCAGCTGCCCCTGAGATCCGACGCACAGTCGGGGGCCACGTGCGAACCCTACCCCTACCCCTCACGATTTCTGAGGGGGAAGGTGGGGTTCACTTCGTTCGGGAGCTCTCGAGCGAAGTGAACCCCACCCTCCCCTCAGAAATCGTGGGGGGTAGGGGTAGGGTTCGCATGTGGCCCCCTATACAGTCAACCCGTATAGCAAGGATGCGCGGCAAGGAGATGGAAGGGCCATCCTCGCGGCTCTCGAAGGTCCGAAGTCTCAGGTCGCAGGGCAAAATTGACCAGCCTCGAACGTATAGTGAGCATTTTTTTATTCTGGGTTCCGGCTTTAGGCGCATGGGGGGGAGGGGGGGGGGGGGTCCGGCTCTCGGCCCGTAGTCAATGCCTCCGATTGAATCATGTGGGGAATCCTTTGGGAGATGCCGATGAGGGAATCCTAGGGGGGACCCCCCATGGGGGAATCGCGCAGCGGCTGCGCGGGGCTGCGCCAAGGCTATGCGTGATTTGGCAAGCCTGTGCCAGAATTGCTAGGGATCACCTATTCATGATTCCACGAGGCCGTCGCTGGCATAACAGGGGAGGGCCCAGCCGGAGGCATGCTTTCTGGCGATCGGGTCTGGCGCCCCTGAGCCCTTTCGTTGTGGTTCCAGAAGAGTAGCACGATAAAATGCGCACAGTTGCACACATCAGCGATTCGAGTTTCTACCGGGGGAGGGGGGGGGGGGCGCCGGCCCCTGTAGTTCGTCCGATCGATTGAAGCAGGTGCCAAAATCAGCCCGGAACTTCTCTACGGGGGGGGGGGAGGGGGGGGGGAGGGGCGTTCCGCCGAAAGCAAAAACAAATAATAAAAGAATGCTCACATACCTATCCCTAAGATTGGCACGTCAAAAGGCGATGACAATCTTAGGGATTCGCCCTCAAAAAATAAGGGAATCCCTAAGATTGGCATCGTGATGAGGAGGTGCCCAGCATAGGGATAGGGATGTGTTCCAGGCTGGTAATTAGTTGGGTCAGCTGCCCCTGAGATCCGACGTACAGTCAACCCGTACAGCAAGGATGCGCGGCAAGGAGATGCAAGGGGGGCCTTGAAGGGCCACCCTCGCGGCTCTCGAAGGTCCGAGGTCTCAGGGCGCAGGGCAAAATGCCTGGATGCACGGGCAGCCTTGGAGCGGTTGCTCCTCCTTGCTGTGCGGGCTAACTGTCGCGCAAGAGATTCAGCATCGTAAGACACCACGCCCGGAGCCCCAGGCCGCATCTGCCTGCGCCACTCTTCGAGCCAGATCGATCCGTGAGGGCCCCGGGACCCGAACGAAAGGCGAAAACGACCAGCCCGTCAAAACCGAGGACGCCAGGATCTCAGGGATCCTCGCACATCGCGCCACACGATGCGGGACACGCGGTTCGCGGATGCCATGGCAATGGACACCCTAACAGTCCCATCATTGAATTCGAGATGCGTTTCAAAAGAGTGAAGCATGCTCTGAAAATGCTTCAGGCATGTCTTTACATGTTTAGAACGTGTTTGGAACATGTTTTAGACATCTGGAAACTGTTTCGCAGAATGCTTCCTCTCCACGAACCGACTTCCACAACGCGCGGTCCTCGTCGCGCCCCCGCGCCGCCGCCCTGCGGGCAGGGCACCTCTGCGGCTCCGGCCGCGGGGCGCGAAGCGCGGTGATCTTCGCTCCCCACGCTGTGCGCCACGGTGCCGTCCCGTGGCCCTCCGGGACAGGTTCTCCACCTTCACGACGTCGGCGCCCAGCTCGCCGAGGAACTGGCCCACCTTGGGATAGGCAAGGGCGTACCATTACAGTCGGGGCGTTGACCTAGGGAACCTTAAAGAAGGAACGAGGCCCCTTTTTTCCATAAGTTAAGCTTCGAATTCCGATCGAAGACCCAAGGAAAGCCTAAGGCGAGCTGCATAACAACTAAGGAACACTGAGCCCTTCCCAAACGAAAAGGGTTCCTTCTTCAGCGCCCCGACTGTACCCGCAAGACAACTGCTCGCACATAGCCAGAATCCGCCGAGGGGGATTCGCGATCGACTGTATCAAGGCAGACGTTTCTTTTTAGGGGCCGCTTGCGAGCAGGCACTTTTCGAGTGGTGGAACGCGCACGGCGAGGGGAGGCAGCTGGGGGGTCTGCATGAGATGGCCGCCAGAAGAAGCGGCCGGGAGGGGGGACGAGGGGGCAGACTCGGCAAGCTGTGCCCGTCCAGGCGAGGCGGCCCAGAGGGGGACGGGGGTGACATGGGGAAACCAACAGGTACCGATACCGCTACGCCACGGCCCTCTCATGGGGTGCGTTCTGACCAGAATTTCGAAGCGATTCTGGCGGTGGCGACGAGGGCCTCCCAGGAGGCCCGAAAAGGGAAAAACGATGCAAGGGTAGTGGTATGGGTACCTTTTCCTCCTCCGATGACAACTGAGCACGCTGGCCTCCCCCTCCCCTCAGAAGGCCGAACCGCCCAGATTTATGATCCCTAATGCGAACATGGGGACCTCAGTTTAGGCCACGTCTTCATCGTGCTATCAGTTTCAAGGGGTTCTTTTTAGTGAAACGAACTCTATACACCAACGTTTTTGTCCAGCCCTGCACTGACACTTGCACACGAAACCGCATCCTGATGTATACGGGATCCTGATGTATACATTTGTCGCTGTTTCCCCGTAAAAACGGGGAGAAACAGTATACACCACACCACCCCGACGTCGTCCCCGACCCTAAAAAAATCCTGGGACTGAAAAACCGCCCGCCACTGGTAATGTATATGCTTGTGGATGCCACGACAATGGACACCCTCACAGTCATATCACTGAATTAAAAATGTGCATAAAAAATGAGAAAACATTATAAACCTGTTTTTAACATGTTTTTACGGGTTTAAAACATGCTTCACACATGTTTTAGACATCTGGAAAGTATTCGGCAACATGCGTCCTCTCCATTGGTCGTCCTCCACGACAATGTGCTTCAGCTTCTGACCCTACCCTCGAAGACTACCCCTCCCTTCAGGCGGCCGACACCCGCGGAGGCCCGCCCCTGTGCCCCATCGGGCCAGGTCCACCGCCCAGTACCACCGGCCCCGCCGGCACGGGGGCCCGCTCCAGCACCCGCAGCCCCCGTGCCGGGGGAGCCCTGCACCCTCCCCATTCCCAGAGATCCGGCGCCCCGAAAAACGTAGAGCGGCGGGTTTGGACCTGTTTTCTGCCTCCGGGGGCCCTCGCCGGGCCTCGGGACCGTCAAAGCACGACTCGGGACGGAAAACTGGCCCTGGGGAAGTGGTCCAGACCTCTGGGGCACGCGCGCCCAAAAAGTCGGATGCCTGGGTTTGCCCCGAGCACATCTCGTGAGACGAGGCCTGAACCAGGACAGCATCCGGGATCTCTGAGATCTGGCGATTCTATCGAAGGATCTTTCGGCGGTGGACAAACCTCCCTTTAGTAAACCTCCCTTTAGCGAAAACGGCCTGGGGCCGAAACCGACGCACCTGGACCCGCAAAAATGACGGCCGCGACGCCCTCTCGCGAGCCGAAAACGGCCAATTCCTTAACCGACGTGTCAGGGTAGGAGGTCTGGCCACCCCCGACGTCAGGGATCTCTGAGATCTGGCGACTCTATCGAGGGATCTTGTGGAGCGCCCCAGAGCACTCCGAGTGCCTTCCAGGTGCCGCCCCGGGGCGCCCCGCCCCGAGCCTGGGCCTGGCCGCCATTGTCCGACTCTTGCCGTCCGGCCCGAGGTTCCAAGGACCAACCGATGCGTAATAGATTGACGACAAGTATTTCGCCAGGACCTTGCAACGCTGTCGACGGGGTTTGCGTTGTAATTCATCGGGCTGCCGCCATCAAATCCCTTTCAGTAACTCCACCACCGTCGGCCCCGCCAGCACGCTGGCCAGCTCCAGCACCCGCAGCCCCTCCAGCACCCGCGGCGCGCCCGCGGCGGCGGCCCACCTCCGCGCCCCGGCGGGCTGGAGCGGCCGGGGCCAGCGTTAAGTCGGGCCTGTCCCCCTACAGGGGGATTTTGGACGAAGAAACAAAAAATACTCGAAAAATACTCAAAGATGACCAAAAACACTCCAAAAAAATCTCCAGACTATTTGCTTGACTATTTTTGAGTATCCTCCCTGCAGAGGGACAGGCCAGCGAAGCCCCACGGGCCCCCCCCCACCCCGGGCGAGACTCGAGGCGAGCGCCAGATCCCGACGAGCAGCCTGGGATCGGCGCGAAGAGGCAGCCCACCAAACGGCAAGGAAAAGGTATCTGCCACTCCCTGGCAATCTTTCTGGCGAGCGCTTGAGGCTCAGTTGTTTAACGTCGACGCCTGGGATGCGTCTGAAGCCTGACTGAGGCGGCTAAGAATTTGCAAAAAGAGTCGGCGCTCAGCCACTCGAAGAAATCCTGTCGCAGAGGGGCATAACCCTCCGGCTCGCGTACCGCGCTTGCTGCCAGCTCGGAGCTCCTGCGGTGGGGCAATGCGAGCCGCGGCGGAGGGACGGAGGTAGAGATTCGCGTAGCACGCGCGGTCTGCTGCGGGATACTCTGGGCGATGAAAGGTGGACGACCGAGCTGCCTCCACCCGGCGGCGTTCCACCGTGAACGCCCAGAGCGGGGTCGCTGCCGCTCCGGCACCACCCGAACCTGCCGCACCGGGAATCCAGTGTGTGAGGGGAAACGGTAGGGTTAGGTCGGGCATGTCCTCCTACAGGCGGTCTGTGAAAAGAAAACGAAACATATTCGAAACAGAATCAAGAATCATCAAGAATTGTTGGAAAATCATCCATGGAGCATTTTGTTTGCAGTGTTTGAATATTCCTCCTGTAGAGGGACATGCCCGACTGAACTTTCGGGGGGGGCTGGCTCAGGGGGGTAAGAAAAAAGCAGCAGCCTGGAATCGGCAGTGCATCGCCGATAGAGCGGCGACGGGGCCCCCGAGATACGGTCGAGGGAAACAATTAAGCAGAACTTCCCCCCTCCCCCGCAGTTCAAAGTTGACAGGTTTTCGCAGGACCGCTCGGAGGCCAAAAATCGGAAGATCCGAAACCAACATTGCATCTGGGGGAGGGGGGGGAGGTTCAAAGCATATTTTCCGCACGAGTGCTGCTCAATTGTTTCCGACACCTGTAGCGAAGCCGAACGTTCCTGGGAGGGGGGTGAGCCATCAGGCCCACGTCGGCGGCCAGTGGGCAAACGGGGGTCGATGCGCCACCCCAGAGCCCGTCCGCCCCCCTCACGTTGCCCCTTGGCTCCGAGGGCGCGAGTGCACGAGCGATCTTCAAACTCGACAGCAGCGACGACGACGACGACGACGACGACGACGACGACGACGACGACGACGACGACGACGACGACGACGACGACGACGACGGCGGCGGCGGCGGCGGCGGCGGCGGCGGCGGCGACTTCGGCGGCGGCGGCGGCGACGACAACGACGCTGACGCTGGCTCTGACTCTCACAACGACAGCCTCGAACACGTCGAACTTCGATCCTCGAAAATCGGCCAGGCGACGCCTACCCGACCCCTTCCGTGTCGAGTTCCTTTTGTGACGACTCGAAGCTCCCCTCCGGCCACCTGCCCACGCTTCGGAGGAGAGGCGAGGGGGACGCCACGGAAGCGGCCCGCCTGCCAAAGGGTCGGCCTGACCGCCTCCTAGTAGAAGATTGGGCACCAGATCCGTATCCACGGCCTCGCAGGCCTGGCCCCTGGGCCGCGACCCCGTGGATACGAGGCTTCTTGTTCGCGGATGCCCCGCGCAGAACGTATCCATACGATGGCGCATCCACGGAATCCCGCCCCCACGAGACCCGAGCATCGTAAAAGTCACGACCGGAGCCCCGCACCACATCTTTCTGCTCCATTCCTCGAGCCAGATCGATCTGCGAGGGCTCTGGGGCCCGAAACTGGGCGAGAACGCCTGGCTCGAAAGAATTGGGACGCCAGGACCAAGGCCAGGATCCAGACCGCGAGGGCGCGGATACGGATACGTTCGCCACTCGTGAGACCAGCCAGCCGCACTTTTCGAACCTGCGGGGGGCCACGAAGGTGGCGGTGGTGGTGGAGAAGGTGGAAGAGGAGGAGGAGGAGAGGGAGGAGGAGGAGGAGGAGGAGGAGGAGGAGGAGGAGGAGGAGGAAGGAGGAGGAGGAGGAGGAGAGGAGGAGGAGGAGGAGGAGGAGAGGAGGAAGGGGAGGAGGAACGAGGAGGAGGAAGGAGGAGAAGGCGGAGGAGGAGCAGGAGGAGGGAGGAGGAGGAAGGAGGAGGAGGAGGAGGAGGAGGAGGAGGAGGAGGAGGAGGAGGAGGAGGAGGCGGAGGAGGAGGAGGAGGAGGAGGGGAGGAGGAGAAGGAGGAGGATGAGAAGAAGGAGGAGGAGGAAACGGAGGAGGAGGAAACGGTGGAGAAGGAGGAAGAAACGGTGGAGAAGGAGGAGGAGGAGGAGGAGCAGGAGGAGGAGGAGGAGGAGACTTCGGAGAAGGAGGAGCAGGCTTCGGAGGAGGAGGAGGAGGGTGAAGAGGAGGAGAAGGAGGGCGGAGGAGGAGGAGGAGGAGGAGGAGGAGGAGGAGGAGGAGGAGGAGCAGGAGGACGCTTCAGCCTAGCAGCGCAAGTTCGCCCAACGTCAGAAGCTGGAGCAGAGCGGGCAGCGCCCGGGAGGGTCGAGGAGCCGCCCGCCCCCGCGGGCCTCCTGCCGAGCGGCGGCCCGCGGCGCAGCTGCACGGCCGCGAGACCCCGGGCCCGCCGCCTGGACGCCGCCCCGGCTGGCAGCGCCGCGCCAGCGCGGCTCAGCATCGCACGGCGCGGCGCGCGGGGCCTCGGGCCGCCCAGGCTGCGGAGCTCCGCCTGCTCCGGCCTCTTTCTTTGCTCCCCGCCCTCCTCCTCCTCCCTTTCCTCCCTCCTCCTCCTCCTCCTCCTCCTCCTCCTCCTCCTCCTCCTCCTCCTCCTCCTCCTCCTCCTCCTCCTCCTCCTCCTCCTCCCTCCTCCTCCTCCTCCTCCTCCTCCTCCTCCTCCTCCTGCTCCTGCTCCTGCTCCTCCTCCTCCTCCTCCTTTTCCTCCTTCTCCTCCGTTCCTTTTCCTTATAAATAACTTCTCCCTGTCGCACCACGAGGCCAATTTTTTAGGCGGTCCAGGCGTTTCGCCTGAGACTTCCTCACAATGTATGACCCCGAAACTTGAAAACAGCTTCACAGATGGAGGGCGGGTCGTTTTCAAAATGTGACTCTCGCCGTGGCGCCGCGCACAGTCGCTTGTAAAATTTGCAAGAGCTTCACAGATTGAGGGCGGGCCGTTTTCAAAATGTGGGTCTCGCCTGAGCGCCGCGCACATTCGTTTGCAAAAGTTGCAAAGAATTTTACGGATTCCCATGATCAGCGTACCAGAAGTGTTGTTCGAAAGATTCAATATCATGAGGGCACAACAGCTACATTGATTCGCGGAGTTGACGTCCCAGGAATGGTGCTCTGGCACGTCTAAGATCGTCAAGACGCAACAGTCAGGTTGAACTGTGGCGTTGAAATCCCGACAGCAATGTTTCGGCATGCTTCAGGGTCTTCAAACGGTTGTCTTCCAACGAGGCAGTTCCCTCTGGCAATGAACCGTTGTAGGGGCCTATAACGAGGGAGCGAGGGAGCCTGGAGGGAGGGATTATTCCAACATCGTTAATAACTATTGGGTGTTCACTGGTCATCCGCCTCATCCACATCATCATCACCATCATCACCATCATCATCATCATCATCATCATCATCATCATCATCATCATCATCATCATCGTCATCGTCATCGTCATCATCCTCATCCGCATCCGCATCAGCATCAGCATCATCAGTATCAGCAACAGCATCATCATCATCATCACCATCAGCATCAGCATCATCATCAGCATTATCATCACCATCATCACCGTCACCATCACCATCACCATCACCATCATCATCAGCATATCCAGCATCCACATCACCATCACCATCATCATCACCATCACCATCACCATCATCAGCAGCAGCATCATCATCAGCATCATCATCATAATCATGGTCGTCATCATCAGCATCATCATCAGCATCATCATGACCACCATCGGCATCAGCATCATCAGCATCATCATTATCATCGTCATCATCATCATCAGCATCATCATTATCAGCACCATCATCATCATCATCATCATCATCATCATCATCATCATCATCATCATCATCGTCATCATCGTCATCATCGTCATCGTCATCATCATCATCATCATCATCATCATCATCATCATCAGCTTCATCATCATCATCAGCAGCAGCATCATCATCATCGTCATCATCCACTTCCGCCTCCACCTCCGCCTCCGCCTCCGCCACCGCCTCCGCCTCCACCTCCGCCTCCTCCTCCTCATCATCATCCTCCTCCCCCTCTTCCTCATCCGCCGCCCTCCTTCTCCTCCTCCTCCTCTTCTTCCTCCTCCTCCTCCCCCCCTGCATTACACAGTGTACTCACCACGAGTACATGTTGAAGGAAGACGGGTAACTTCGCGCATAGCCTCCAAAATCGCGTCTCTGGATTGAAACGCCCGCGAACGTGGGAGCGAAACCCCCACGCATTGCGATAGACGGGAAAACAGCACGAATCCGATAAAGCCCTCAGGGCTACACCGAAGCGCACAAGCAAGATAAGAACGCAAGACGCTGCTAAACTAGTCCAGAACATCTTGAGAATTGGCATGCAATTAATTATTGAGTGCCATCGTTGCGCTGGAATGTACTGCGAAAGTGGTTTGCATGCTACTTAAAACTTGCGGGAACAACCATGCAACCAGGGGTGTACAAACTTGAGAAAGACAACTTTTCTTTTTTCTCCGGGCGCCGACCTCACCCCCGCGAGGGGCCCAGTCCATAGACCAGGCGAAGGGCGGCCACCCGGCCGGCGCTGCCCTCCCCGGCAGGCTGCCCCAGACTGCTGCGCAGCGCCTCCGGCGCCAAGCTGGCCGGCCCGGCGGGCCCGCCCTCCGCGCCACCCGGACGCGCGAGGCTGCCCACTTCAGTCGGCCCAGGCCCCGGGTCGCCCGGCTCAGGCGAGCAGCTGCGGGGCGTCGTCGGCGCCAAGCTGCCCTCCCACGGCCAGGCGCCCTCTGCGCAGCCAGGCGGCCGCTCGGGGCCGCGGAGCTCCGATGGCTCCAGGCTACCGGGTTCGGTCGGCTCTGGGCCTCGGGCGAGGTCGGCGCTGTCCGCCCCGGCCTGCGGCGCCGGGCAGTCGCGCAGCGACGACAGCGCCAGGCTGGCCGCCTCGCCAGGCCAGCGCCGCAGCAAGCCGCCACGCCACCAGCACGCCGCCACAACATAAAACAACAGCTTGAAAACAATACAACAGTGCGCAAACTTTAGAACATGATCGCACACTTCAGGGTAACAGTGCACAATTTGATAATGTGTAAGTGACGAAAATAACGCACAATTGCAGACAATAGAGTATGCTTTGAAATGCGACACAACCGTTTAGAACAAAACTAACGCACACCTGAAGCACAATGTAGAACAACATAACGCAAACTTTAGAACACATACGCACAACTTAGACAACAAGTTTACATTTTCACACAAAACAGACGACATCAACGCATATTTAAAAACAACGAAATACAACCTGAACAACACTACGCATACACAGGCAACTGTTGACCATAGTTTCAAACATACTGTATGATTTAGGACGATATACCATGTTCTCATGTTTAGAACACCGAGAGCTTTAGGATACCATGCAGACTGTAAAATACGAATGATTTTTGTTGGTCCGATCTGCCTCGCGACAACATTTGATCTCACATCTCATCCGGGTGCAGATGGCGCACGGCTGCCCGGCAAGACCTGGGCGCTGGGCTGGGCACAATGGAAGAAGACGAACAAAAAACTCACGCACTAGCGCATGACCGCCTGGTAAGCCCGAGGCCCCAGGGCAGCGCGAAAGCAAGAGCCAAACATCCACATCCCGACGGCCTCTGTCGGCTCGAGATCGCGGCGACGGCCAAAGCGACCGTGCATCGACAACACGCTGGTCACCTCAAGTCAGGGCTTCTCGGAGCCAGGGACTCCAAGGATGTCTCAGGCGAAACGGGCCTGAGCACATCGCGGACTACTTCTTGGGACCAAGATTAGTGGAAACGTCTCAAGCGAAACGGGCCAAAGCAACTCAATTCAGGGCATCTCGCAGCAGCCTGGGGTTCGGAGGATGTCTCAGGCGAAACGGGCCTGAGTACCTTGCGAACCACATCTTGACCCCCCCCCCGCGGCGATGGTCGAGAAACTCCCTCGCGGCCAGCCTGTAGGCTGCGAAGGAGTTTCTCGAAATGGCTCACCACCCCCTCCACCTCCCCCCCATCCTCAACTAGAACCGCGCGCGGGCTTCGCGAGCGCTTGGGTTCTAGCGCGTACCATGGCGTTGTTAGCTGTGCGTGCTTTTCGGACGGGCTCATTCCATGCCTTTCCTTACCTCGTCCTCCAATATTCCTTATACGTCCTTCCTCGTTAACCCTCCAGTCTCTAGGTTGTCCTCGCTTTTCGTTTCTCGTTCTTATCGATGGCCTCCTCTTGCTTGGGATTATGCGGGGGCTTCGAGCTTATCAGGGCCGGCGTAGGGAGATATTGAATATGAAGTGGGCTGGCTTGAAGTGTACGGATCTCTTGTGGATCTTCCTGCTTGGGCTGCCTTGAAAGCCTCTGGGCCCGCTTGGGGCCCTCTTGGGCTCTTCTTCGGAGTTGTGGGGCCGTCTCGAGCCTCGGCGCCATGTGAAGATCTCCCGAAGCCATCCGAAGGAGACGAGCGTGATATTTACTGAATATGGAGAAACCTGCATGGTATTTGCGTTTCTGGCTATCCAGGGTCATTTGGGAAGGCTTTTGGGAGCTCCGCTGGGGCATCTTGTGGCCCCTGGGGGCCGCCTTGAAACATCTTGGAGCGTCTTGGACCACTAAGGGGCCATCTTGGCGGCCAGCGGGCGTCCTCCTGAACCAGCTCGGAACCCTCTTCAGGCCGAAAGGCTCACCCACAGACCCCAAAGCGGATCCTGGAGCCAAGGAGGAGACAATTGGGTTGCGACGGGGAGAGTTTGGGAAAAATGGGCCACCCCAGGTCCTCTCCCCCATGGGCGGTCCCGTCGTCTTCGTCCGTCGTCCGACGTCCGTCGTCCGTCCGCCCGCCATGTTGTTTCTCAATGATAGCTCTGCCGCAGGAATCTTCTCTCGCTTGCTCTCTCAGCAGAAGGTGCCGGGTATGCAGCGGCCAGCACTGTACATGAGCTGCTGCCTTGGGCTGCAGCTCGCTGGACCTTGCTGCGTGAAAGGCGCTGCTACCCTGAGCTGCAGTACCACGCAATTAAATACCCCAGCATTATTTATTCCACACGGGACTTGAACGAGAGATGGACATGCTTGGTTCGCGCATGAATTCTCTGTCCTGAGTCCTGAATGAATGAGCATCTAACCCAAACCCAAAATTACTGGATTTTGGGGGGCCTTCGGAGACTCCTCGAAACCGTCTTGGGGGCGATCCGGGGATCTCTGGAGCAGCCTTGACGGTGGTTTGGGGCCGATCATGGGAATACGCCTGGGTTGTGGGCCAGAGGCCTCATGGACGTATCGTGTGCCTCTTTGGAAGTCTCTCGGAGCACAATTTTGAGCCTCTTGCGGGGGGGTTCGGGGTCTCTTGGAGACCAGTTTGGGCACTGTTTTGGGTTTCCTGGAGGCCTCCCGGCCCTTGGGGGGCCTGCTCGGCGGCCTCGTGGACCGTCTTGAAACCCTTTACTGCCGTCTGGGAGCAGCCTTGGGCTATCTTCAAGCGCTCGTGGGCCGTCTGGAGGACATCTCAGTTTACCAGCCTCGAACGTATCCCTATCCCTATGATTGACACGCCAAAAGGCGACGACAATAATCTTAGGGATGCACCCTCAGAAAATAAGGGAGTCCCTAAGATTGGCATCGTGATGAGGAGGTGCCCAGCATAGGGATAGGGATATGTTCCAGGCTGGTAATCAGTGCGCTCTTCAGCCATCTTCCAGACAACCTGGGACGCTTTGGGAGCCTCTCGGGCCAGCTTGGGGGCATCTGGGGGGGGGTCCGGGGCTCCCTTGTGGGACGTCTTGGGGCGATCTTGAGGGCCTCTTGGGCCGTCTTGGAGGCTTCTTGAGATGTCCTGGGCGATCTTGGGGTTCTCTGAAGCCGTCGTGGACGCTATTCATACCAAAACCGGAAGATGCTAAAAATATACGCTTCCCCAGAGAATTGGGGCGATGTTTGTATCTTGCGGCCCGGGGAGGAGGACCGTCGGTATCGATATGTCCCTCTCCCCTGAGAGGGAGAGGATGGGAGGGAAGCGGAGAATAAGCAACTCGGGCCAGTCGAGACAGAGGGAAGCGACTGGAAGGTCGCCTGGACGCCGCTGGAGAGGTGGCGCCCGAAGCCTGTGCGCATGGGGCTGCTCGTGAGGCCACCGGAGGGCCAGCAGAAGTGGTGCCCCATAATGAACCCAGCAGTACACGCGACGGTGCTTGACATTGACGTTTTAAGCGACATGGGGGCCCACATCCTGGGCTGCTTGCAGGAGGTGGCGTCGAAGTAAGATGATGGGGAAGAAGGTATGTCGGAAGGGCCAAGAAGGGAGGTAGGAGGAGGAAGGTATGAGGATCAGGGCTCCAGTGGGCGCTCGAGTCTGTGCTAGGTGAGAACGCGATCAGCGGGGCAGTTGCAGTGAAAAGGGGAGAGCTGTGAAGCAGAGCTGACGTTGACCACACAGTGGCGTCGGCGCAACAGCTGATGAGCACGCGCACGCCTGAGATGAAGGAGAAGGACAGAGATATGCGAGTCAACCGCGCACATCCTGTGATAGACGGAGCGTGCGAGCTCTACACTAACGACAATGCTTCTGAGCTCTTCAGGAGCACCCCACTCAAAAGGGATGCGGCAAGAAACGCTTGCGAAGGTCACCGAAGAAATGCGATACAGGTGTGACACAACATGTACAAAGAGAGGACAAGAGAAATAGTGAGGAAGGCATCGCATGAGCTTGCCTGGCACCCGAATCGGCATGACTCCAGAAGCTGTCGATGCTGAGGAGTCGTGGCCCATCCATTGCAAGCCGTTTTCAAAATACAGGCGAGGACGAAGCACGGAGTCTGCGCAGGTATAATTTGGAGACGAATGAGCATGGTGCCGAAAAAATTCTGTCCGGCGTACAAGATGTCATCCAACACTTCATTCTTGTGAGCAGATCATCAGTAGGCGAGCTCACTGGATCATTGAGCTGAACAAGCACTTTTTTTCTGAGAATCGCTCCGCCGGGGATCGGCAGGCACGCGGGGAACGCCGTGCAACTTGCGCCAGTTATATGAAGCAGGTTAAACATAATATTGATGAGCCTCAGGTTGTGTTCATGAGCAAGTGACCAATCAGAACCATCAAAAATCTTATGATACTCATCCATGAGCCTCTGAAAAACACCAGAGCGCCGTTCCATGCGGCAGTGAGCAGCAGCGGCAGACTTCTCGATGTTCACGGCTTGGACAGGGTGGCCAAACTCTTTCAGTCGGTAGAAGGGGTCTGGGTGGAACGCATGGCGAGGCCAACCAAATACCGCTTGAAACCCTTCACGCTTGCATCGGCGAAGAACATCAGGAGACGGAGAAGAACTGGGCCGCGTGCGTCAGCACACTCCTAGCCAGCACATTGTAGCTGATCAAAGTCCGCGCGAAACCAGCACGTAAATTGCGACGGAATGTCAAGCGGAACCGATATTTCCCCATAGGTAGCGACCATCAGTCTGCAAAACCATTGAGACCAATGCGGGCGGGTACCACATGCCAAGGTACCTTGTCGCGTCCACGAAGACCAGGTTGGTCGCACCCAGGCCGGCGCGTCTGAGGCGAACCAAGACGGTCCCCCTATCTCGAGGAAAATGGAGAATAATCCGTGTCTTCCTCGCGCTGGCACAAGGCCCGTCGCGCAGCCGCAAGAATCGGTCGACGGACGAGCCCCAGGGGCGCGCGGAACAGGCCTCCCGATACATGAACCACATCGTCTGCGAAGCAATGCACGAAGGACAGCGGGCGAGGAAGCTGACTGCACATACCCCGAACAACTGGGTCCAGGGCCAACGCGAATATCGACCCAGACATCAGGCGCCCCTGCTTAATCCCAGAGAGGACCAGGAAGGTCGCGAAGACAGCGCCAGAACAGACGACAGAAGTGCGAATATTCGCATGCTGGGCACGCACCATGGGAGGTCCGCGACTGCGAGCACCAAGAAGATCCAGGCGTGGGCGAGGCTGGGGAAGGCCGTCTTGAAATCAACCAATGCGGCACCACAACCAGGACAACCCTTAAAATCTCCCCACAGAGTAAGCGACGACGAGACCTCAAAGGATGTTGTCAGCCATCTGCCAACCTGTGACGAAACCCGCCTGGGCCCAGTCTACCGTGCACTGAGCCTGTTGTGCGAGCCCTAAACCGGTTGCGTGCGAGATGATTTTGTTCGACGCGTCAGATTGCGATAGTGACCGCGTCGGTGAGGGAGTGCGAGAGATATCCACGCATTCACAAGGAAGCAAGCTTTCATGGGGGGAAGACCATGTAACTCCTCTTCTACCAGTAAGCACTGGCAGACATCGAATCATGTCTGACTAGCTCCATCTCCCCCATTTGGGCAACAGGAGAACGGGGCAGCGTCGATCATGTTTCTCTGCACTTCCCCGAAGAGGCCAGGAGAGATCTGCCAGCAAACGTCTCCGGCAGCTGCTTGCGCAGAGGAACGATGACGCCCCGGCCCCCCCCCCCGAACAGCCTTCCCCCCCCCCCAAAATATGAAGCGACAGGCCTCGGAACAAATTAGCGAACACTCATGCCAAATTCATCAGTCAACGCCTCCCCCCTCCCCCCAATGTTCAAAGTTGGCGGTGGGTCTGATGAGATGCACTTCGACCGCAGTCCCCCCCGCGCGTGCCAACATTGAGTTTGGGGGGGAGGGGGAGTGCTCAGTAATTGTTTCCCTCTACCGGAGCACGGCAGCGCCCGAAGCTCTATCAGGCGCCCCCTGGCCATCAAGACAGATAACTGCACGCAAAGAGAGTCGACGACATGCGTCGGCCTAGGCAGCGTGCAATCGTTGAAGCTTGTATGCCTGATGGTTCTTGAAAGAGACATCGAATGTCTCGCCGCGGCCCATCATTTTCCTGAGCACGCAAATGAACGAGCGTGGCAGAGCGCATAAAATAGCGAAAACCCAGCTAAGCTAGGCCAAAACAAATCCTCATAAGTAAATTGCCGAACCACAGGGGCGGCATTGCGGGCCTTGCGGACAAGTCGAGCACTCGACGACTCCATTGCACGCACGACAGCGAAACACCAGCTGACTTTCCCCTCAGGGGTCTCAGGGCCCACGAACGAGAGCTGCTCTCTCGTCCAGTCGGCGGCATGATGCATCGCGTCCTCCAGGAATCGTAGCTTTTCAAAAGGATCCCAACTCATGGGTAGATCCAGCATGACCCCATTAAAATGTGCAGCAAACGCTGGCTCGCGGGCCGCCCGCATCGGGATGCGACGCGCAACGTGGTGGCCAGTAGACCCAGTGGCCGCAGCGGACCGGCCAGGGCGAAGCTGAAAATCAGGCGGCACATGATCACTGGGCTCGTACACTGCAGTTGCTTCCCAGTGAACACCAGAGAAAGGATGCCAATCGCATATTGTACCAGTTGGAGCAGACACGTATATGTAATCAATCTTTGCAGCTTAGACAAGACTTCCATTCTGCATAGTGCGGTGAGTGGGATGATCTTGCTGAATCTCCATCGGTCGTCCCAGGAGCCTGTCGATGTAGACGCCAGGCGAGGTCAGATCTGCGCACTCGGTCAGTATCGAGGGTGTGAAAGCAAGAGCCCCCTGGCGACAAACAATTGAGATCACCGGCAACCACAGACAAGCTACGATCAGATAAAGGAATGCGCATCGCTAACTTCATGAAGGTTTGATGTTCATCGAATATTGCGGCGGGACATGTACACTGTAGAGGCGCAGCGCTCCCCTGGAGCCACGAAGCTAAAGAACAGATCGACGACCAGCTGATAACGATTGGAAATGAATAGCATGGGGATCTGCCAAAAAAGCACTGCGAATCAGTGTGATGATGCCACCACTGTGCGTCGGCAAAAAACTCGCATAGCCCTCGAGCATGGAGACATCGCTGCGGATCGAGACGATGTCACACATATGCCCATGCGTATCCTAAAAAATGATACGTGTCTGGACATTCCAAGTGATGACTCTGAAACGTTGCTCCAATTCGTACGGTCATGCACACGCATCATGTTCAAAGCAATCGAATTCATGAGCGGCATCGCCCCCCTGTTTTTTTCGCTTTTTGAAACCAAATATATATATATATGTGGAGAAGAAAAGAAAACGAGGAAGAGGAGGAGACGTCCACTGCAATCGGGGAGTGCTCGACGACAGTGCCCCTCACGGCCGGAGCCACAAATGCGGTAAAAACTCGCGCACGTGACGAGCACACCTCTAGTGCGAGGAGGCGAGGTCGGCAACGTTTGTCGTGACGGTATTGACGTCCATGCCCATGGCCTGGATCTCTGGGACGTTGGGAACAACAGCGAAACGGCCAAGAGAGTCAACCTCAGCCTCATTCGTAGTGGCCCAGGACTCATTGCGAAACCCATTACCAGACATTCTCATATCCTGCGCCCAGAAGTTCTTATCCACCAAGTGCTGTTTGATCGGGTCATAGTACTTCGAGAGAGCGCGCTGACGCACGCGGACATCCTGAATAAAATCCTGCCTCGCTTTGATGTTGAACTTCACCTACGATCGAGGATCAATCCATGTGGTCGCGCTCTAATCGACGATAGTGCGGAACTCCCATTTTTTCCACCGGACGAGCCACCAACATGATGCCTCCACCTGCGAGCACTGCACACTACTGCAGCCACACTGCGCCGCAGCGTGAGACGGAGGAGCGGATGGAGGGCGTCGGGATTGCTTGACACCGCGTGCTGCTCCGAGATGCTGACTCCAACTGAAAGCCACGGCACCAGGCGAGGTGGGGGGAGGAGGCGCGCGTACGGGCCCTAAGAAAAAAAGGAGAGGCGGAGCAGAGGGGGCCGAGGAGGGAGCGAGGGTAGCTCAGCCGCCAACATTTCGGCTGACCCACACGCCGACGGCTTTAAAGTCTGGCCCCTGCCAGAAAAATAAAGCATTGGCCACAGAAGGAGGCGCAGAAGGAGGGAGGAGAAGCCGAGAGACGAGCGCGACCCCACTCAGCGCAGGCAGTGAAACAGCGTAACTCCCTTGCAGCTTCGGCGTTCTCAAGCTTGAGCATGTAGCTCTGGCTGATGGCAGCGAAGTAAATATCAGTCCATGTTATATTCACTGCTGTAATTTGAGGCACCGTCTCTTTGCGCCATTTCTCACGCTGAGCGCGCCGGATAGGGCGAGGCCAACCATTCATCCATGTCTTGGTACCATCAGAATCCCCAGTACCAGCACCAGCCACCGAAGTTTGAATCGCCGCTCGTATCCACAACCAGAAACTGTAGAGGGCGCACCTGTGGATGCTGTTGCCGTCGTCTGTTTGTTCTCCATAGAAGTCATTCGTGCCTCGAGTGCAGCAGTACGTGTGTCGATGGTCTTCGTGACCTCAGTCTTGAGCTCCTCCTTGAGGCGTGGTAGACTGTCTTTCACCGCCGCGACCTGACCAGTGAGGGTTTGGAACGCTGTGGTCATCTTCTGAAGCTCCGCCAAAAGGGAAGCCGCTTCAGTCGCCATCAGGGATGCGGCACGATGTGTGTAAGAAAAGATGTCCGCATGAGCTTGACCTCAGGATCGTACCTTCAAGAAAGGCTGCCGCACTCAACTGGGGCATGTCCCCACCTTGAGCCAACATGGCAACGGAGGAGGGAGCTATGAGGAGGAGGATAAAAAGAAGAAAGAGGAAGAAGAGCAGCAGGAGGAGGACGTTGGAGAGAGAGGAGCAAGACGAGGGAGGCGGGAGACGGGGGGTGAGGGAGGCGGGCATGAGGAGGGAGGGAGGCAAGCAGGGGAGGGAGGGACGGAGGGAGAGAGACACGGAGGGACACAGAAGGGAGGACCTAATTACGGAGGTGGAGAGAGGACGGAGAGGTGAGCTGGGAGGCGCGAGGGAGGACGAAGGACGGAGGACGGCGGGCGCAGGACGGGGAGCGGGAAGGGGAAGGGGGGAGGAGGCGGACGGGGAAGCGGGCACCCGGGCCGCTCCTTCTTTCAGGATCTCTGCGCACTTCAGCTTCTGGCTGCGCACCTGTGCCGCATGCGGCTCCCGAGGGCTGCCGAGAGGAGCCCGAAGCACGTCCTGACCTGGGCAAGGGAAAACATCGCACAGGGATGAATCGGGGATCCCTGAGATCCAGGGGTCCTGGAGGAACTATCCGGCGCCGCGGCCTTCCTCAGAGC
Organism: Prorocentrum cordatum; assembly: GCA_963575745.1. Lineage (NCBI taxonomy): Eukaryota > Dinophyceae > Prorocentrales > Prorocentraceae > Prorocentrum > Prorocentrum cordatum. The sequence continues at coordinate 43,953 of CAUYUJ010021929.1, read as the reverse complement.
GTTCCGGAACGCTCCGAGAGCGTTCCTGAACTCTCTGGGACAGTTTATCCCTGTCCTAGCCCCGCCCGACTGCACCCAAAACCTTGCCTCGAAGAACGATGTTTGACCGGCCGATTTTCCACCACCATAGTTATAGGCAGGAGAGAGAGAGAGAGGAGGAGGAGGAGGAGGAGGAGGAGGAGGAGGAGGAGGAGGATGAGGAGGAGGAGGAGGAGGAGGAGGAGGAGGACGACGAGGAGGAGGAGGACGGCGAGGAGGAGGAGGAGGAGGACCTCCTCATCCTCCCTTCTCCCACGTCCTGCCTGTGGTAGCGGTGGTGGAGAATTGGCCCATCAATCTTGAGCGGCTCTGGGCGAGGAGGCGTGTTTACGTCGTGCTTTTTTCCCCAACGTCGACCCCCAGAGGCCTGCACCAGTGGTGCACTAGTCGACCCCCAGGGCGAGCAACGACATATGTACATGTACGCCCTCCGCGGTCTTGCCTGCACGAACGTCCGCGTTGACACGCACTCCAGGGGAAGCTAACCGCGCACGTGTACACATGTTGCTGGCCTCTGCGCCCCTCCCCCCCAGACCGGTGCTTTTCCTCCCGGGTCGCTCTCGGACGGCCCCGAGGCCCAGCGAGGGGCACCCCGGGAGGCCGCCAAGCTCCAGAGACGGCCCGTCGCGGTTCTGGCACGGCGCGAGGGGGTCCGGGCTCTGGGCCTCGGGAGGAGAGGAGGAGGGGGAGGGAGGGGGGGAGGTTGAGAGGGAGGGAGGGAGGGGGAGGGAGGGAGGGAGGGAGGAGGAGGAGGGGGAGGGAGGAGGGGGGAGGGAGGGAGGGAGGAGAGGAGGAGGGGGGAGTAGAGGCCTCCTAGATGGGGTCGGGGTAGATGGGGTCGGAGGATCGCGCCGCATCGCCGATACATCGGTGATGCATCGCCGATGCATCGGCGATGCATCGGCGATGCACTGCCGACGTCGGCGATGCATCGGCGACGTCGGTGTGGGGGAAAGTGGGCCCCACATCGAGCCGCATCGGCGATGCATCGGCGATGTGGCACGATCCTTCGACCCCATCTACTCCGACCCCATCTAGGAGGCCTAGAGGGAGGGAGGGGGGGAGGTTGAGACAGAGGAGACGAAGATGGAAGTGTAAGCTAGAGGCGCGCTCGCGCCACATCTGACATCCCACCCCTCCCACTCCTTCCTCTCCGTGGCGCTGAATCCAAACTGCCGCCGCGGCTGGCAGCCGCCTCGGAAAACACCGGGGCCGGCATGGCACCCCCCCCCCTTGGAGGGCCCTCGAGAGGCCGGCTTTGGGAGCAGCTCGGAAGCCGGGCGGAGCCCGCGAACCGACGCCCTTCGGCCGCTGCACCACGGCGCTGCCAAGGAGCGCAGGCGCGCCACGCCTGCGCCGGGACCTCTGCCCCGAGAGCCGGGCGTCCCGGCAGCAAATCACGGGAGCCTGGCATGAGGCTCCCACGAGGCCCCCAAAAGGCTCCCATGAGGCCCCAAAATTCATCCCCAGAGGCCCGCGAGAGACTTCCGAAGAGACCCCAATAACCATCACTGAGGACTCTGGTCCACGTCTGCGTCGTCGTCGTTGTCGCCGCTGCCGCCGCCGCGGCCGCCGCCGTCGGCCGCCGCCGTCGTCGTCGTCGTCGTCGTCGTCGTCGTCGTCTCCCTTCAGGGTCGGCGGCACGGGCCGTACGGCCTTCGCAGTCATGGGAGCCTGGTATACCCCTCAATTCCGTCTTTGGCCTCGATGAGCGTCGATTGGCGTCTGGGAGTCGATGAGATCGCGCCGATGCAGCATCGGCTAGCGTCGATTTAGCGTCGATTTGGCGTTGATTAGCGTCGGCCCGCGTCGATTTGCGTCGATTCGCAGGAGCCGACAAGATGATATGTGAGGCTCCCATGAGTTGCCACCGAACGGGCGTCCCGGGCCCACGGGCCCAGGGGCCCCCCCTGGCTCGATCCTGCTCCCGCTGCTCGGTCTGGCTCCCGAGATGCCGCGCAAAAGTGCGGTCGGGGGGGTCCCGCAGGTGCCCAGTGAGCTCGTTCCTAGCCCCCCGCCTTCAAGGAACCCCATCTCCGCCCCCAGGGTCGTCTGTTCGACCAGCGCGAGCGCGGCGACGGACGCAAGATGCGCCTTGGACAGGCTGCGCACCCAAGCTGTCGCCCAAGGCCATCACATGGGAGGCAAGAAAGAAGCGGAGAGTGCGATGAAAAACGCATGGGATATCTTGCCATCGCTCGGACGTACATTTCCCGTGAATTTGTCCGTTTCGCGCGCTGATGGTTCGCAAGGAGATCCAGGATGCTCCTCGATGGCCCTCGCCGAGGAAAAATGCACGCGTCCGAGCGATGCCAAGAGTATGGGCAGAGGCAGGAGCGACCCCGGGCGCCCCGCCGCGCCGAGCCGGGCGGGCAGGCCGGGCTCGGCGAGAGGCCGCGCCTGCTGCAGGTAGAGGGGCCCCGTCAGCTGGTTGTACGTGAGCACGCGGCCCCACTTGGTCTTGTCCGAGTGCGGCTTGCCTCCGTCGTCGTCGTCGTCGTCGTCGTCGTCGTCGTCGTCGTCGTCGTCGTCGTCGTCGTCGTCGTCGTCGTCGTCGTCGTCGTCGTCGTCGTCGTCGTCGTCGTCGTCGTCGTCGTCGTCGTCGTCGTCATCGTCGTCGTCGTCGTCGTCGTCGTCGTCGTCGTCGTCGTCGTCGTCGTCGTCGTCGTCGTCGTCGTCTCCCTTCAGGGTCGGCGGCACGGGCCGTACGGCCTCCGCAGTCATGGGAGCCTGGTATACCCCTCAATTCCGTCTTTGGCCTCGATGAGCGTCGATTGGCGTCTGGGAGTCGATGAGATCGCGCCGATGCAGCATCGGCTAGCGTCGATTTAGCGTCGATTTGGCGTTGATTAGCGTCGGCCCGCGTCGATTTGCGTCGATTCGCAGGAGCCGACAAGATGATATGCCCCTCAATTCCGGCCCCACTTAGTCTCGTCCGCGTGCGGCTTGCCTCCGCGGCGGCGGCAGGGACGGCAGCAGCCGCGGCGGCGGCGGCTGCGGCGGAGGCGGCGGTGGCGGCGCCGCCCGACGGCGCGGGGCGGGCGGGGCGGGGAAGGAGGAGCAGGAGCGGAGCGAGGCGGACCGGCGGAGGGGCGGGTCGGAGGCCGATCGCGCCGCGGCTGGGCGGAAGACGACGGAGCAGGAAGCACAGAGCCAGGTCGCCTCACGTGGCGCATCCCCCCCCCCCCCGCGACGCGCGGCGCGCGGCTCGCTTCGCGCCCTCCCTCGCGCCGCGCCCCGGGAGAAGGGCACACTGTCTGGGCCAGGCAGCTACGCGCGAAACGCGGCTCTCCGCGCCCCCCCCTGGGAGCCCTGGGAGGCCTGCCCTTCAACTGAAATACCTCCTGGCCTGGGAGCATGCTGCCGCAAGCGGCGAAGGCAGCTGCCGCCCGGCCGACGGGCGCCAGTACGAAGCCAATCAGCAATGAGCGTGGCGACGGACGGCACCCGAGGCAGATGAGTGCAGCGCACGGTTTGGCCCTCTCTCCGTACATTGGGTGCAGCAGGACAGTGTGGATAGGCAGCTGTGGGGCACACGCGCGGAGGCTGGCTGGAACACGTGAGGCGCGACAACATCACCGACCACTGTCGCGTTTTTCCTAGATGCGCGGAGGTGCCGCTCAGGACAGCTGGCCTGCATCTCGACCCAATCGCGGCGTCCCGAGGCTCAGGGGGCGAGCGAGTGCGCAGCAGTGCAGCGGCCAAGGCAAGCGAGCAGCGAGAGCACCAGCAGAGGGCAGAGGAGAGGAGCGAGTTTCTGACCGTCGCTGGCCCTTTTGGGGTCTCCAGCGGCCCACGAATGTCTGTGAAGGTCCCGAAGTAGCAGCGGGAGTCCTCGGAATTCTCTGGCGGCATCCAGGGGTCCACGACGTTCCAAAAACACCCAAAGCCTCAAACCTCGAGCCTCGAGACCT
>CAUYUJ010021929.1:0-35000 GCA_963575745.1 Prorocentrum cordatum | reverse complement strand
GGCCTGGCCTCCGCTGCCGATCGCCCCCCCGCCGCCGCGCGTCCTTGGTGAGGACCGTCCGCAGGCCGCTCTCGACCGCATAGACGTTGGCGATATCATCGTGCATCAGGACCTGCGCGCCGGGAGGCCGCTGGGAGTCGGTCAGGTGCGAGGGGGGGGGGCAGGAGGCAAGAGTGGGCAAGAGGCAACTCGCAGTTCGCCCAAGAGGGAGGGGCGGCTCGTGGCGCCGCCAAAGACGAACCAAGACAGAAGGAAGGGAAGAGGCGGCGCGAGCTGCTCCAGACCGAAGCGCCGAAGATGGTGAAGAAGAACAGGTTGACAGGCAACATGAAGCAGCCGTAGACCCGCTGGCTCCTGAATGTCGCCCCTCCCCACTCTCCTCCTCCTCCTCCTCCTCCTCCTCCTCCTCCTCCTCCTCCTTCTCTTCCTCCTACTTCTCCTCCTTCTCCTCCTCCTCCTCCTCCCTCCTCCCTCCTCCCTCCTCTTCCTCCTTTTCCTTCCTCCACCCCCTCCTCTTCTCCCTCCTCCCTCCTCCTCAGCTTCCTCCTCCTCCGCCTCCTCCTCCATACCCCACTTTGTCCCTCAGGCGTTACCCTCCCCCTAATCTGGACTCTCTTCGGCTCCGTGCTCCTGTGCCCGTACCTTTGCGGTGGGGAGGCTCTCTCCCCCCAATCCTATTCCTTCAACGCCCTTAGACCCGCTGCCACCCTCCCTCCCTCCCTCCCTCCCCTCCCTCCCCTTCATTTGTCCTCACGTCCCGCTCCTGGATCGCCCCTCCTCCTTCCTCCTCCTCCTCCTCCTCCTCCTCTCCTCCTCCTCCTCCTCCTCCCCACTCCTCCTCCTCTTCCTCCTCCTCCTCCTCCTCCCCGCCTCCTCCTCCTCCTCCTCCTCATCCCCGTCCTCCTCCTCCTCTTCCTCCTTTTCCTCCTCCTCCCCCCACAAGGGCCTAAAGACGCCCCCAAAACCTTGAGTGATGCTACCTATGAGAACTACTCATAAAAGAATTGCCACGGCCAACCCTCCGATCAAACAGGACCACGGCCAACTTTGTGGCCAGCCCCAGCCGATCCGAACAATCCCTCGTTGCCAACCCCTTCAGTCAACCCAGCATGGAAAACGGTGCGTGTCCAGCAGTCGATGTTATGCGTTTGATGCGGTGCAGTCTATGTGGTGCAGTCCATGTGGTGAAAACTATGTTGTGCAACCTGCATTGTTCAATATACGTTGTGCTCCCCATGTGGTGCAATATACGGCAATCCATGTGGTGCAACCCACGTGGCGCAATCAACGTGGTGCGCAATATATAGGTGGTGCACTCGACGTGGAGCTGCCTATGTGATGCATCATACGTTGTGCAATCGAAGTGGCCTAATATATGTGGTGCAATATAGTGCAAAATGCAAGTGTGTATATATTTATGTATATATATGTGTGTGCATGTATGCAAACATACACATACACATACATATACAGTTACCTAGCCATACAAACGTATAGACATATACGAATCAGTATACATAAAAACATACACGAACATATACACATACATACACGCATAACCACAGTCATGAAACAACTATACGTACACACATGCATGTACATGAACATGTACGTACACATTAAGCATATGCAAGTATAAAAATGTATACATGCGTATACAACATACCATAGAAAGGCATATACGAATATAGATGCGCGCATGAATATCCATGTAAACATGCATGTACAAATGCATATGTGTGTACGTATGACTCCACATGCACATGTACATAAACAGATACATATACCCATACATGTACAAACACATAGGTATGGACATATACATGCATACATATATATAAATGTATATATACTGATCAAAAGAAACATATGCATGTATGTATATCTACACATATATAGATCCATGCAAATATCAATACCCATGAGATAAACATGCATAAACATATGCATCCACATTCACACATTCATGTGCATACACAAACACACGTATATACGTGTACATGTGCATTTGCATGTACATACATGTACACATAGTTACATACACGTATACATAGAATGTTCATCTACATTTAGATTGACGTATGCATGCACGTTTGAATATACGTTTACGTATACATGTGCAGTTGCACATACATAAGCCTATACACATACGAATACATATCCAGTTTTATATACATGGACTTATCCACACACACACATACATACATTTACGTATATACATACACAACCATACATATTTGTTTAGAAATTCAAGCGTGTATATGCATGTACATATACTGGTACATATACATATACATGTTCAAACACATATGCATATGCACATACGTATACCTATACATGTACGTATACAGACACATATGAAACTACATATTCCTCCACATACACAGATACAAATATAGATATATGTGCAGAACATAAACATATACGAATACGTGTGCGGTACAAGTGGCGTGGTGCAACAGATGTTGTGCAATCCACTCTGCTGAACTTGAAGTCGACATCTCCACTGCTCGCGCAAACATCCCACCCACCCACCCACAACTTGGTTTGCAAAACCTCTTAAGACCGACTACGACGACACCGACGACAACGACTACGACGACAACAACGACGTCTCCGACGACTTCGACGACAACAACGACGCCGACGCCGACGACGACGAAGACAACGACGACGACGCCAACGAAGGCGACGACGAGGGAGGAGGAAGGACGACGACGGCGACAACGACGACAACGACGACAACGACGAGGGAGGAGGGAGGACGGCGACGACGCGAACGACGAAGAAGGAGGAAGGACGGCAACGCCGACGACGACAACGACGAGGGAGGAGGGAAGACGACGACGACAACGACGACGACGACGACGGCGACGAAATAGGAGGGACGACGACGGGACGCCGACGACGGGCGACGACGACGACGAGGGAGGAGGAGGAAGGACGACCACGGCGACAACGACGACGGAAACGACCACGACGCCAAAGAGGACGATGACGACGAACACGAGGAAAGACGGAGGACGACGTAGGCGACGACGACGACGACGACGCGGGAGGAGGGAGGACGGCGACGACGACAACGACGACGACGACGACGACGACGACGACGCAAGAGCGCGCGCGCGCACGCTTTTGTTGAAACTCCGTGTTGCGAAACCTTGGGTTTATTGTAGGTTTTTTGGGCACACGATTTTGAAATCCTTCCGAAACCGATGGGTTTTAAAGGATTTCGGCATAAGCGCGACGACGCGCGCGTCTGCACTTCGTCCCATTTTTTGCAAAGGATTCTCGCGACGGGTCACGCGCAAGGGCGTTCGACTGATTTCGACATGCGCGCGCGCGAAGCCCGTTTGGTAGCATGTTGTGAAAATCTTGAAAACCCATGGCTTTCTTACGATGTCGCAAGAGCTCGCGCGGAAGTTTTTTTAGCAAATCGGTGTTGCGACACCCTGTGTTTTTGTATGTTGTTTTGGAGACTCGATTGCGAAATCCTTTCGGCACCGAAGGTTTTTGAAGGATTTCGGCATGCGCGCGCGACGACGCGCGCGCGCACTTCGTCCCATTTGTTGCAAGGGATTCGCGAAAAAAAAATCTATGTTAGAACAAAAAATGTAACCGCATAGTGTTTTTTTTACAAGTGACCCTCAGGGGGGATACAGGCCCCCCGGGAATAGTGTAAAATCATATTTAGGATGGACATGTGACATGTGGTCAAAATCATATATGATTAACATACCCGAAAAGGGGGGGCGATAACGCCGGGGGGGTAGATCCTATTCCGTTTGGAAAAAAATGAATTTATCTAGTGCATCCTGCGTTGCGCAATGTATGGCGCGCAGCATGGAACAGTCCACGTGGTGCAAACTATGTGGTGGTATACACCCTGCCGAACTTGAATTTGAAAACTCCACCGCTCGCGCAATCATCGCATCAACCCACTCGAAGTTTGGTTTGCGAAAACCATGCGGCGGCGACTGCGGTGACTGCTTGGGGCTGGCTGTCGCGTCGCCACCGCCACGCTAGCGCGCGCACGCAAGCTCGCGCGCAGAGCGGCCTGCTGGTCTGGCGCGACCGACGCGGCCGCGGAGGTGATGACCGCTGGGGACTTCCACGCGTGTTTCGCAAGCCGCGCTGACGCGCGGGCACGGCATTGCGACTCGATGCCTTGGGCGAGCTCGTTATCATGACGACGTCGACAGCCGCACGATCGCTGATGATTGTAAAAATGCGAGTGGCGACGATGACGATGACGATGACGACGGCAAGACCAATGACGGCGCCGATGCTGATCACGCCGATGGCGATGTTGGTGTCCACGCGTCGGTGATGAAGGTTTTGGAAAGATTTCGACATGCGCGCGCGGCCGACGGGCGCGAGTGGCCAGCATGGCGTTATTTGACAAGGATCGTGCCCCCTTCATCACGCGCACAAATGCGCTCGAGTGAATCCGACATGTACGCGCGGGAGGCCTGTTGGGTCGAATGTGATAAGGATGGTGCAACAGCAATGGTTGCCTTTAAAAGCGCAAAGAGCGAAAGGGCAGATATTTGAAAACGAATGTTGTCATTTGTGGCGTGTGCTTCAATTTGTTTTCGGGGCGCTCGACGTTGAAATCCCTACGAAACACTGCGGAGCAAAAGGTTATTCGCAGAATGCGCGCGCGACGACGAGCGCGCGCGCACGTCGCCAAATGTCTGTCGCAAGGAAGTTGTTTTCCCCCCCGCGCCAGAGAAGCCAAACTCCATGAATCACCACGCGAGGGAGCAATTTAATGACCTCCGATAGTTTCGGCGACCTTTCGTCACGGGCGACAAATAGCTAGAGAGTTGAACTCGTGGACGCCAGCATCCACGCAGGCTGCACATTCGGCAATGCGCACCCAGAGGGGGGGAAGACCGAGGAGGCGGGAGGGAAGGGGCAACGGCGTTGTGCGGATTTCCCCCTGCAGTCCAAACGGCCATTACTATCATCCAAAAGCGCGCACCTGCATCCAGAGGGGCAGGAGGGTGGAAGGGCGCCAACTACGCGCCGCAGCAGAGGGGCACGCACAAGGAAGGAACATTTGCCCCTATTCCTAACAGTCCCACGGGGGAGCCAGAGAACGCAACAGAGCAAGAAGAACATAGCGAAAGAGGAAGAGACGGCAGAGGACAAGGGAAGACAAAAACGACAGAACAGAACAAGCAGCTAAAACACTAAAGCAAGCCGATGAGACGGAAGTCACAGGTAGAAGTAGAAGTGGATGAACCGGTAGCGGAGGTCCTTCTTGCGATAGCTGTTCCCGAAGAGGATGGAGGCCGATGGGTGGTTGGAGACGGGCACAGCTGCACCGGCACTTCCAATGGCCCGCCTGCACAACGTCCCGCTCCAGGGTCGTGCACCGAATGTGGCCGTGGACGGGGAGGGAGTCGGCGAGATGGTGCGCGCGGGAGTCGGCGAGCTGGACGGCTCGGGAGTCGGCGATCTCGCCGGCACGGGGGTCGGCGAGCTGGACCGCGCCGGAGTCGGTGAGCTGGGCGCTGCGGGAGTCGGCGACCTGGTCGGCATGAGAGTCGGTGACCTGGTCGACGCTGGAGTCGGCGAGTTGGTCGGCGCGGGAGTCGGTGAGCGGAGCGATGCTGGAGTCGGTGGCCTGGTCGGCAAAGGAGCCAGCGAGCTGGTCGGCGCGGCGGCCGCCCCTGGATAGCGACTACGAGAGCTGGTCCGTGCGGGGGCCGGCGATCTGGTCGGCGCGGAAGTCGGCGAGCTGGCCCGCGCTGGAGGCGGCGAGCGGGACGGCGAGGGAGGCGGTTGCATTTGAAACCACCTTTTTTCCTCACCAGAGTCTGGCGTCAGTTTGTTGGTTCGAGGCGTCTTGGCGTCAGTTTGATGGCTCCGGGGCCGAGGCGTCTCGGCGTCGATGAGTTGGTCGGCGCGGGAGCCGGGAGGCTGGTCGATGAAGGAGCAGGCCGCGAACCGGTCGGTGCGGGAGTCGGCGAGCTGGTCGGCGGGGGAGTCGGCGAGCTGGCCAGCGCCGTAGTCAGTGACCTGGTCGGCGAGGGAGCCGCCAAGCTGGTCGGCGCGGCAGGTCCCGATCTGGTCGGTGCCGGAGTCAACGAGCTGGTCGCCGCGGGAGTCGGTGAGCTGATCGGCGTGGGAGCCGCCCAATTGTTCAGCGCGGCAGCCGGTGAGCTGGTCGACGCGGGAGTCGGCGAGCCACTCGGCACCGGAGTCATCGAGCTGTTGACCTGGTCGGCGCGGGAGTCGGCGAGCTGGCCGGCGCGGGACTCGGCGAGCTGATCGGCGCTGGAGTCGGTGACCTGGTCGGTGAGGGAGTCAGTGAGCTGGCCGGCGCAAGAGTCGGTGACATGGCCGGCGAGGGAGTCGGCGAGCTGGTCGGTGCACGATCCGGTGACCTGGTCGGTGCGGGAGTCGGTGATCTGGTCGGTGCGGGAGTCGGTGGGCTGGTCGGTGCGGGAGTCGGTGATATGGTGGACAAGGGAGTCGGTGATCTGGTCGGTGCGGGAGTCGGTGACCTGGTCGGTGCGGGAGTCGGTGATATGGTCGGCGAGGGTGTCGGCGAGCTGGTCGGTGCACGATCCGGTGACCTGGTCGGTGCGGAAGTCGGTGATACGGTCGGCGAGGGAGACGGCAAGCTGGTCGGCGCAGGGGTCGGTGACCTGGTCGGTGCGGGAGTCGAGGCTGGTGCCGGCGCTGGTGTCGATGTTGGTGTCGATACGGATGTCGACGCCAGCTATGGCGCTAACGTCGGACGAGGAGTCGACGCTGGTGAGAGTGCTGGTGTCATGATGGTGTCGATGCTGATGTCGGTGATGGTGGCGATGTTGGCGTCGACGCTATTGCATTGAGCTCCTGGTTCGTGGCACCGACACGCTGAGAAAGGGCACCGAGTCCTGCAATGGCCCTGGGCATGAGGGGGGGCGGACAAATCCTGCCCCCCCTGAGTGTCACGGACTTGGCGCGCGCGCGCTGCCCTCACGGCGCGCGGTGCTACCCCGGCCGAGTGGCCGAGAGCATCATATTGTATGTTGCGAGGAGGACATGCATGTAGGAGCGCTGGCAGTCGTGGCGGGCACAAGAGTCGGCGAGCTGGTCGGCGCGGGATTCGGCGAGCTGGCCAGTACTGGAGTCGATGAGCGGGTCGGCGAGGGAGTCTGCGAGCTGGCGCGCGCGGGAGTCGGTCCGCGCGACGGGCGGCTGGCGCCGGGGCCGCGCGACGGGCGGCCCGCGCCGGAGCCGCGTGACGGGCGCCTCGCGCCGGAACGGCGCAACGGGCGGCTCGCGCCGGAGCCGTGTGACGGGCGGCTCGCGCTGGCGCCGCGTGACAAACGGCTCGCGCCGCAGCCGTGCGACGGGCGGCTGGCGCCGGAGCCGCGTGACGGGCGGCTTGCGCCGGAGCCGCGTGACGGGCGGCTCGCGCCGGAGCCGCGTGAGTTCTGACCCCCTCCTCCTCAGCCCCCCCCCCCAGAAGGGGCGACGCGCCGGCGCCCACCCGGCTAGCGCGCGGGAGTCGGTGGTATGGTCGGCGAGGAAGACGGCGAGCTGGTCGGCGCAGGGGCCGGTGACCTGGTCGGCGCGGGGGTCGGCGAGCTGGCCGGCGCGAAAATCGGCGAGCTGATCGGGCCTGGTCGCGGTGCTCGATGTGGTGCACGAAATCGCGGTGTTCGACGTCGCGGTGCTTGATGTGGCGAGGGGGGGCCAGTGGGTCCGTTGCTGTGGGGCTGCAGTGGGTCGGTTGCTGTGGGTCGGCGTAGGGTGGACGCGGGTCGGCTGCGGTGAAATTGGAGGCGCCGGTTCGAGATTGTTGCGCGGGTCGGTTGCTGTGGGACCTGCGCGGGTCGGTCGTTGGCACTGGAGGCGCCGGTGGTATCGCGGCACCGGGGGCAGTGGATGGGCGGCGCTCGGAACCCAACGTCGGGCCAGGACGCTGGAGGGACCGCGGCCCCGAACGCCTTCACGAACCCATTGCGTCATTGCATCATAAAGCGCGTCTGTCGGTAAGGGCATCTGGGCTTACGTTGGAAGTTGGTGCACCTGTACGTCGCATTAAGCAAAAGGGCGACGGTCGTGAGGGTCTCCTTTGCATTAACCAACGGATTCACCAGCAGGCAAGAATGGAGGTTCACGAACTGTCGCGCAGCAAGTCGTTTCACCACAGGGCATTCGGCGCAGTGCTCGATCGAGTCCTGGGCGTGGGTTACTCTGCACAGGACGCAGCTGCCAGCACCTTGAAAACGACGAGCTGTGGCCCAACGGTTCCACATTGCGTTGAAAATCGCCGATTGCACCCTCGGGGTCACCAGCGTGCGAAGTCGTCGAAGATGATGAAGACCTGCCCGGCCGCGCCAATTCTCCGCGCGCTGCCGGACCGGAAATAAGCTTGCGACGCGGGCGTGGTCGGGTAGGTTGAAGCCCCAGCGCCTGCATTTGCGCACGACGCGGAACTCGGCCGGCGGCGCGCGCGCCGGCAATAGTCGAGCGGACACGGCGGCTTGGAAACGGGCGCGAATGTGGCTCCAATCCTTCTCGGCGTAGGGGGCGGGGCGCGTCGGTGCCGCGGAGCGGCGCAATTCGGCGGGCGCCCCCAAAATTGCCGTCATGTCCGAAAAATTGGCGTCGAATCGGAGGTGATAGGAGTGCTGAAACCATCGATCCCAAATGGCTCGCTCTTGCAGGCGGTCGGAAGTCCCCAGTAGTTATCTGAGGAACCGGGTGCGTCGGTTGAAAGCGCAGCTGAAATTGGCGCTGTTGGGGGCGCGGGGTGGCGGGTCGGCAAGGGCAGGGGGGCGCGCGCGGACGCTGGAGAGGTGGAAGTCCAGAGGGGCGCCTGGGTCTGCGGGGTGGTCGCCGCAGGCCGTGCCCCACAGTCGCACTCGCAATTGCGCTGCTTGAACGGCAAATCGAAGACGTCGGAAAGCGCGGGGGAAATGGTAGGGATGCTGAAGCCACCAGAGGTCCTCCGGAGTTGCCCAATCCCCTGGGCCAGGGGCGGCCCGTCGCAAACAGTGTAACTCCACGTTGAAGACGCCCTCCGTCGGCTCGCTGAGTTGCGCCACGAAGCCCAAGACCGATATCGCAAACGCGTTGCAAGCTAGTGCTTAGCAGCGCAGTCCAATCGGGTGGTTCGCCCACAGCAAGGCACGCTGCCGAAATTTCGCCTCTGGGTCCTTCCAGATCAAGTCCCGGCTGTCCAGTCCCATATAGAAGCCCTAGCATTTCCCTGCAAGCGCCAGTTGGGTGGTTGACCAACCTGGGTGCGACCGCACCGTCGGTAGCGGGGACGCGAATAATGGTATAACGACAGTCTTCTGTAAATTGAGTCGCAGTCCAGATATTGCTGCGAACTCATCGAACGGGGCCGCCAGTCGGGGCGCGTCCTCCCAGAGGTTTGTCGAAACAACGGCGGTGTCATCCGCATATGCACGAACCAGGATGTCTGGGCAAGTCGCTTGAATCTTGTCCAACAACAACTCCGCGCAGAATGCGTACAGCAGAAGGGACAAGGGACATCCCTGCCGGACGCCTGCTGTCAAGGGGAATCCTGGCAGTGTCTCTCCTTGACTCACAATCTGGCACCTGCCGCTGTCGTACAAGTGCTTCACAAAGCTCCGGGCCGACGCCGGCATATCCAGATGACGCAGCATGTCGTGCAGGTACTCCTGCGAGAGCGACGGGAACGCGGACGCAAAGTCGAAGAGGATGATGGCGCCAGACTCTGTTTGGAGCGCGGTGGCCATGCTGGCAAAATCGACGTCGAGAACGTTCTTCAATAGAAATCAGTGCCGTAAAAAGCCTTGTTGCGAAGGGCCGACCCATGCATTGATAAGAAGTTCCCAGCGCCTCTGGGCAGCGTGCAAGATGATCCTATTGTCTGTATTCACGATGGATAACGGGCGCGTGCTGCCAGCCGTGAAAACGTCACCGTGGGTTGGGTCACACATCAGCTTCTTCCCCAAACAGACGAGGGTTCCCAAATTGAAGTCATGGCTAGCGGGGTCGTCATCGCTCAGCTCGTGGAGGCATGTCTCCCCCGAGGTGCTCTGGAGACCGTCGGCGGCTTCCCAAAGGGCTATGATGGCGAGCTGGCCGCTTCGCCGCCAAGCGACTTACGGGATCCCGTCGGGGCCTGGCATGCTTCTGCCCGTTTGTTTCATCGCGGACTCCACGTCTTCCTCTCTTAATGCCCACTTGTCTGGAAATACGTCAAGGGGTGGACGGGCGGCCGGGGCGCGGCCGTGGTCGTGGGTCGGTGGGTTGCAGGTATGCAGTGGCAGAGCGGGTCTGGGCGTCGGCTCCAGTCGGCGTTGGGGCGGGGGTCGACAGGAAGGCTGGGAGGGACGCAATCCAGCGCTCTAAAATGTGAGGGTTGACCGGTTGTCGCGTGAAGATTCGGCTCCAATGTTTCCCAAGCTCCTGCGCGATGTCGTGGGGCGTGTGTGCTAGATTGCCGTCTGGGGTTTGGATTGCGCCGATGGCGGTGTTGCATCCTGGCTGCAGGCGGCGGAGCTTCGTGAGGATGGACCCGCACGATCACCTAGGCTGGACATTGGCGTACATACGAGCAGCGGAACGTATAGCCGTACCAGCGATGCAGCGGCGCTTGAATGCTTACCCCCACCTCGTTACGAGATCCCCCGGCGCCGACCCGAATGCTCGTCTCTCGCCACGGCTACAGGCAGTCCGACAGCATGCGATGGACCTTGCCCACAACGCCGTCACGACAGACCTTGTACCCTTACAACGACAGGAGGCCGATATCAACTCTGGGGTTTACCAGCAGCAGATGTCTGTCACAAGGAAGTCTTGCAAACTGATGTTTGGTGATGCGCGCATAAGATATGCTGCCGAATATGTTGGCGGGGGGGGCAGATTTGGCGCGGTTGGGGTAACAACTCATATTCAGGATGAACGATGTGACATTATCATACGTAAGCTGCACATCCCCATGGGGTGATCCCGGTATCGGGGGGTGTAGATCCCACTTCCCATGTAGAGAGAAAGCCACGCGGTGCAACCTATGCAGTGCGACTATTTCTGCTCGCAGTGAGTTGCCAATTCCACTGTTCGCGCAATCATCCCACCCACTCATCCGCAAATTGGTTTACAAAGCCCACGCGGCGGCGATTGCGGTGACTGTTTAGCGCTGGCTGGCGCATCACCGCGGCTGCGCAAGCTCGCGCGCAGAGCGGCCAGCTACCCTGACGCGACCGACGCGGCCGCGATGGCGGTGACCGTTGGGGCCTTCCAAACGCGTCTCGGAAGCTACCCTGACGTGCGGGCACGTCATTCCGAGTCCGTGACTCGGGCGGGCGTGGTATCATGGCGAACACGACAACAGCAGACACGCTGATGATTGTAATAGTGTTAGTGACGACGATGACGATGACGGCAAGGCCAATGACGGCGCCGATGCTGATCCCGCCGATGGCGATGTTGGTGTCCACGCGTCGGTGATGAAGGTTTTGGAAGGATTTGGACATGCGCGCGCGGCCGACGGGCGCGAGTGGCCGGCATGGCGCTATTTCACAGAGATCGTACTCCCCCCCCAGCACGCGCGCAAGGGCGTTCGAATCATTTCGACACGCGCGCGCGAGAGGCCTGTTTGGCGGCATGCGATGATAATAATATAAAACCTCCAGAATTCTCAAGAATTCGCCAGAACGCACGTGCAAACATGTACTGAAAACTCACGTTGCGTGAACATGTGTTGTATATGTTTTCGGAGCATTCGATTTTGAAACCCATGCGAAACCCAGGTGTGCGCCCATAGTGTTGTTGTCTAAAGTGGCGCAGGGGGTCGAACCCGGTTTGCCTGGAATGAGCAGTGGGGTAAAATCGAGTGCAAACTACACGTCCCCATGTAGGGTCGATAATCCCGGCCCCAGGGGAGGGGTACAGTCGGGGTGTTGACCTAAGGAACCCTAAATAAGGAACGAGGCCCCTTTTTCCCACAAGTTCAACTTCGATTTCCCATGGAAAACCTGAGCAAAACCTGAGGCAAGCTGTGAAACAATCAGGGAACACGGAGCCCCTCCCCAACGAGAAGGGTTCCTTCTTCAGCGCCCCGACTGTACACCCTCACTTCTTTTCCAAAGAGAACACGACCTGCCCAGACGACGGGCGGCGACGAGGCGGCCACGTGGCGGCGACGGCGACCACATGGCCGCCAGACCGACGCGCGGGCCCAGACGACGACGGGCGGCGACGAGGCGGCCACGGGGCCGCGACGGTGACGACATAGCCGCCGGACCGGCGCGCAGGCCCAGGGTCACTCAGCAAACTAAATGAACCCCCAAATGCAAGCACTGTTTGGGGAACGTAGCCCAACACGAAAACTCGAGGAGAAGGACGAGGAGGAGAAAGGCTCCTCAGAGGAGGAGTGGGGAGAAGGCAGGGACGACTGGTGACTGACATCACGAGGCAGCTGCTGACCTGCGAGTTTCTGGACGCCGCCCTGCCTCACAATTTTCCGCGCGGTCTGCCGGAGGGGTGAGACAGAGTCTGACAACGGATTCCTCCTGATCTGGAGCCCGCCCATATGAAGTCGAAGCAGGTGAGGTCGGTGGATCGCGACACATCGCCGATGCATCCATCGCCGATGCGTCGGCAATGCATCCGCGATTTCGGCGACGCATCAGCGACGTCGTTCTGGAGAAAATCACCCTCCCCATCAAGACGCCAGCCCATGCATCGGCGATGCATCGGCGATGCGGCAAGATGCACCGAACCCATCTGCTTCGAACCAATATGCGCGGCCTGCTGAATCATCCTCCTCCCCAGCCACCACCGTCTTCCTCTCCACCGCCTCTGTCGTGTCACCTGGGCGTACTCCTGTTTATACTCGAAGCATAAGAAATATGCCCGCCCCCCACCCCGATGTGTATTCCTGCTTGTCTCGCTGAAGGAGGAGGAGGAGGAGGAGGAGGGAGAGGAGGAGAGAGGAGGAGGAGGAGGAGGAGGAGGAGGAGGAGGAGGAGGAGGAGTCGTGGGAGAAGCAGGGAGGAGGGGGGGAGCCTCCCGAGGGCCAAGGGAGGGGCCAAGGAGCACGGAGCCGAGGGGAGTCCGGAGGAGGGAGAGGGAACCGCCTGAGGGACAAAGCGGGTAGGGAGGGGTGAGGGAGGAGGAGGAGGAGGAGGAGGAGGGAGGGGGAAGGGGGAGGGGAGGAGGAGGAGGAGGAGGAGGGAGGAGGAGGAGGGGGACGACGACGACGACGACGAAGAGGAAGAGGAAGAGAACGAAGAGGAGGACGACGAAGAGGAAGAGATGGAGGACCGTGGTAAACCCAAGACCCATCAACGATGTTGTATTAAACCTTCCCTCCAAGCTCCCTCCTCATAGGCCCCTACAAGGATTCATTTCCACTGGGGGAAGTGCCCCGTTGGGAGACCAACCCGTTGAAGATCCTCAAGCGTGCCAGAACACCGTTCTCGGGACCCCAACGCCACCAAGCAACCAGACTGTTGCGTCTTGACGATACTGAATCGCACCAGAACACCATTCCTGGGAATTCGAAGCCACGGATCAACGTAACTGTTGCGCTCTGGCAATCCTGAATCGCTCACAAGCAATCTTTCTGGTACATGGGTCACGGGAATTAATGAAACGATTGCACACGTGTAAAACGAATACGCGCGGCACTAAAGCGAGAAACACATGTTGAAAAAGAACGTCCTCATCCGTGAAAAGCTTTTGCGAATAAGAATGTGCGTTGCGCTACGGCGAGAGCCACATGTTAAAAACCGCCCGCCCTCAATCTGTGAAACTCTCGCAACACGCGGCGCCAGGGCAAGAACCACATGTTGAAACCGACCCGCCCTCCATCCGTGAAACTGCTGCAGATGTTTAAGACGAAGGGGCACGTCGCGAAGGCGAGGACCACAATTTGAAAACGATCCGCCCTGCTCCTGCAACTGTGTAAGACGAGTGTGCGCTGCGCTTAAGCGGGAGTCACGTTTTGGGAAGCCTCTCGCCCACCATCGGTCAAACTCTTGCCGACTTCTACGCTTCAAGATCATACGGGGTATGGAAGCCTCAGGCGAAACGCCTGGCCCGCGCTTCCGACTGGCCTCGGGGTGAGACAGGGAGGAGTCACTCAAACGAAAAAAGACAGAGGAGGAAAAGGAGTTTGCCGATGTGCTGCTCTGCTGCGAACTCAGCTCGAAGTCCTCTCGTCCTCTGGGAAGGGCCGAGCAGCCGTCAAACACGGCACTGAACTCTGACGCTGACAGGCGAACATACACCAGCGTGCCGTCGAGGTGGCACGCGCCCCAGCAGCAGAAGAGAAAACGAGTGCAGGAGACTGGTGCCCACGAGGGCTGATTAGCCGAGAAGACGGATCACGCCGTTGGCCTCTGCATCCAACCAAACAGCGTTAAGCTCGGGGCGCCTGCCAACGGCGATCCGACTCCAAAAATATTCAGCGCCCCGAGTGTTAGCAAGTGTCCCAAAACACTTCTGGCTGAGCTACCTGACATAGTTACCCGCCGAGAACGCTTTGCAACGGAGGCATATGTAGACAATGCCTCCGTCAGAGCACGCTAGGCTGAAGCATTTATGCTCCAAATCTTGGAGCGCGCACGCCGAATTATTACGAGGCCACACCCCCCGACAAACGCGGAAACGGCGGTTGCAATTCCAAGAACAAACTGACGCGCCTCCACTGATGCAACAGACGGGGGGGGCAGGCTAAACCTTGGTCCTGGTGGCCTTCGGATAGGTCACACGTTGGCCAGAGAGGCAGAAGCTTCGTGGCCGACAAGCAAACTGTCCTAGAGACATCGATGCACTTGTCGAGTCACTCAGTCTGCTCAGGGCCAGGCCCCTCGTGGGCCATCGCCCCAAGCTTAGCATAGTGGTCCTCCTGCATCGCCCCATCGCCACATCCTCCTCCTGCTCCTCCTTATGTTCCTCCTCCTCTTCCTCCTCCTCCTCTTCCTCATCATCATCATCATCCTCCTCAATCATCGATCCTCTATCCTCCATCCTCCGTCCTCCATCCTCCGTCCAGACTCCTCCTTCCTCCTCTCCGTCCCCCTCCTCCTCCTCCTCCTCCTCCTCTTCCTCCTCTTCCTCCTCCTCTTCCTCATTATTCTCAGTTTCTGATTATTCCTCCCCCTCCTCCTCCTCCTCCTCCTCCTCCTCCTCCTCCTCCTCATCATCAATCATCATCATCATCATCATCATCATCATCATCATCCCGTCCCCCCTCTCTCCTCCTCCTCCTCCTCCTCCTCCTCCTCCTCCTCCTCCTCCTCCTCCTCCTCCTCCTGCTGCTGCTCCTCCTCCTCACACCCACCAAGGGGGGGGCGGATCCGCCTGACCCCGGCAGAGGGGGGCCCTGACAGCTAGTCCCTGGCCCTTCCGGGGCCCCACGCAGGCACGAGAATCTCGCAGGGATTCTCACCGCCCCCAGACACCCCGCCGACCTGGTCTGAGCTCGGAGCCGGCCGAGCCCCAGCCCTTGCGGGCCTGGCTCTTCCCAGGAGGCCCCCGGGGCCCTAAGCAGGAGGGGGGGGGGACCTCGGCATGAGTGAGCCTAGCTACAAACTTTGGAGATTCCCCCGGGATTTCCCGGGAGCGCCGGCCAGCCCCGCACAGCGCCCGCGAGGGGGTAGCGAGACTTGGGCCGGAGACTCCCCCTCCCTCGCCCAAAGAGCGGCACGCCTCTCTCGCGTAGGCCGCCCTTTGAATGCGAAGGACAGGCGCGCCCGGGGAATGCCCCAGGCCAGCCGGCGTACCGGCAGGCGCTTGGTCACCGATCGCGACGGTGCCTGGCCGCAGCGGTTGGCTAGACCGCCGGGGACAGGGCGCGGCGACGGCTGATAAACTGGTCTGGGTTTCTGTAGGCTCCATGTGAATCGCCTGTGCCCAGAAATTCTTAGACCAGGGTGGGAATGCATTTAATCCCACATGCCCCCTTAGTCCCCCGCTTCGCCCGGGTGGGCGGGCGCGGAGGCGAAGCTGGGGGCCGAGATGGCTGCGGCGAAGCCGGCCGTGCAGCCGGCCGGGACAGCCGGCCGCCCCCCCAGGGAATGCGAGGGGAGCCAGGGTGCCTGCCCCACCAACCCGTAGCCCTGGCACTCCCATCCTCCTCCTCCTCCTCCTCCTCCTCCTCCTCCTCCTCCGCCTCCGCCTCCTCCTCCTCCTCCTCCTTCTCCTCCTCCTCCTCCTCCTCTTCCTCCTTATTCTCACTTCCTGATTATTCCTCCCCCTCGCTCCTCCTCCTCTTCCTCCCTCCTCCCGCTCCTCCTCCTCCCTCCTCCTCATCATCATCTCATCATCATCATCATCATCATCATCATCATCATCATCATCATCAATCAATCATCAGCAGCAGCGCACAGCTCATCATCAGTCAGCATCATCATCATCACCATCATCTATCAGATCGCTTATTAGTCTTCTTATTTTCTTATATTATTATTCTTCTGCTTCTTCATCTCATCATCTCATATCATCATCATCACATCATCATCGATCATCAATCATCAGCTCCATCATCATCAGCATCATCATCATCTAATCGTCATCATCTACATCATCATCATACATCATCATCAATCATCATCCCCATCACAACCACCACCATAATCAATCATCATCATCATCCTCAGCATTCATCATCATCACCACCATCATCACCATCATCTCATCATCATCAGCATCATCATCACAATCATCATCATATAATCAGCGCATCATCATCAACATCAGCATCATCATCACACAGCATCATCAACATCATCATCATCATCACCATCTATCATCTTCATATCTTCTTCATCATCATCAGCATCATCACCATCATCATCCTCATCAGCCCGCATCATCACATCAGCATCATCATCACCCAGCATCAGCATCAGAACCACCATCATCATCACATCATCATCATCATCACCAAAAAAAATTCTCCCCCCCCCCCCCCCCCCCCCCCCAAAAAAATCATCGTCATCATCATCAGCATCATCATCAGTAGCACAGCATCCATCATCATCGTCATCATTCGCAACCACCATCACCACCACCACCACCATCATCATCATCATCGACAACATCATCATCAGCAGCATCAGCAGCATCATCACCATCAGCATCATCATCATCATCAGCATCATCATCAGCAGCATCATCGTCATCAGCATCAGCATCATCATCATCATCAGCATCGTCATCATCAGTATCATCATCAGCAGCATCATCATCATCAGCCTCCTCATCAGCATCAGCATTATCATCATCAGCATTATCATCAGCATCATCATCATTAGCATCAACCTCATCATCGTCATCGTCATCATCATCATAATCAGCAGCATCATCATCATCATCAGCAGCATCATCATCATAATCCCCTCCCCCCTCTCCTCCTCCTCCTCGTCCTCCTCCTCTTCCTCCTCCTCCTCCGCCTCCTCCTCCTCCTCCGCCTCCTCCTCCTCTTCCCTCCCTTTCTCCCTCCCTCCCTCACTCCCACCTTCCCTCAGTCCCTCCCTCCGTCCCTCCATCCCTCCTCCTCCTCCGCCTCCTCCTCCTCCTTCAGAAACCTCCTCCTCCTCCTCTATCCTCCATCATCCATCCTCCGTCCAGCATCCTCCTTCCTCCTCCTCGTCCCCCTCCTCCTCTTCCTGATTATTTCCTCCCCCTCCTCCTCCTCCTCCCCTCCTCATCATCATCACTCTCCCCCTCTCTTCTCCTCCTCCTCCTCATCCTCCGCCTCCTCCTCCTCCCTCCTCCTCCTCCTCATCCTCCCTCCTCTCCTCCTGCTCCCCTCCTCCTCCTTTCCTCCTCCGTCTCATCCTCCTCCTCCCTCCTGCTGCCTCCTCCTTCTCCTTCTCCTTATTCAAAGTTTCTGATTATTCCTCCCCTCCTCTTCTCCTCCTCCTCCATCGAAACCGCACACCTCCTCCTCCTCCGCCTCATCCTCCTCCTCCTCCTCCTCCCCTCCTCTCATCATCATCATCATCACATCATCCATCATCATCATCATCATCATCATCATCATCATCACATCAGCATATCATCATCAATCATCATCCATAATCATCGTCTCATCGATAGCGTCAACGCGACGGTCGCAATCCTCCTATCATCACACCACCCCACCACGCACCACCACCACCATCATCATCATCATCCATCTCATATCATCATCATGATCGTCGCATCATCATCTCAGCAGCATCATCGTCATCAGCATCATCATCATCAGCATCAGCATCATCATCATCATCAGCATCAGCATCATCATCATTACCATCACCACCACCACCACCAGAACCACCACCACCACCATCATCATCATCATCATCAGCATCATCATCATCAGCATCATCAGCATCATCACCATCATCGTCGTCGTCATGGTCGTGGTCATCATCATCATCATCATAATCAGCAGCAGCAGCATCATCATCATCATCATCAGCATCATCATCATCAGCATCATCATCAGCAGCATCAGCAACATCATCATCATCATCATCATCGTCATCATCGTCATCATCAGCATCGTCATCATAATCAGCAGCAGCATCAGCATCAGCTTCAGCATCAGCATCAGCATCATCACCATCATCATCATCATCATCATCATCATCATCGTCATCATCGTCATCATCATCATCAGTATCATCATCATCATCAGCATCATCATCATCATCAGCATCATCATCAGCATCATCATCAGCAGCATCAGTAGCATCATCATCATCATCGTCATCATCATCATCAGCATCATCATCAGCAGCAGCATCAGCATCATCATCATCATCAGCAGCATCATCATCATCAGCAGCATCATCATCATCATAATCATCATCATCGTTATCAGCATCAGCATCAGCATTATCAGCATCAGCATCATCAGCATCATCATAAGCATCATCATCATCATCATCATCATCGTCGTCATCGTCGTCATCATCATCATCATCATAATCATCCCCTCCCCCCTCTCCTCCTCCTCCTCCTCCTCCTCTTCCTCCTCCTCCATCTCATCCTCCTTTCCTGCTCCTTATACATAACTCCTCCCTGTCGCACCTCGAGACCGGTCGAAAGGGCGGGCCCGGCATGTCACCTGAGACTTCCTCGCGATACTGAAGCTTGAAATGTGCAACAGTTTCGCGGTTACAAAATGTGGCTCTCGGCTTAGCGCCACGCACATTCACCTTCAAAGCTCGCAAGAGTTTCACGAATGGAGGGCGGTCCAGTTTCAAAATGTGCTCATCTCCGTAGCGCCGCGCACATTCGTTTTAGAAGTTTGCAAGAGTTCCACGGATGGAAGGAGGTTCCTTGTCAAAATGTTGTTATCGCCTTAACGACGCGCACATTCGTTCAAACGTTTGCAAGAGATTCACGGATGGAGGGCGGTTCCTTTTCAACCTGCTGCTCTCGCCGTAGCGCCGTGTATATACGCCTTAGAGTTTACAACAATTTGAAGGATTCTCATGGTTAACGTCCTATAAATACTGCTTTGGCAATATGTCGGAATGGCAGGGCGCAACCCACAGCCACGTTGATTCGCGATGTTGGAGTACCAAGAGTGGTGTTCTGGCACGTATTAGGGCCGTCAAGACGTAACAATAACGGTGATTCGCGGCGCTGAAGTCCAAGCAATGACGTTCTGGCACGATCCCGGATTTCCCCTCTGTGACCATGAAGCCGTGTAGGAGCCCATGAAGAGGAAACTCGGAGGGAGGGTTTCAATATCGTCGATGAGTCTTGGGTGCACACTGGTCCTCCTCCTCCTCCTCCTCCTCCTCGTCCCCCTCCTAGCCTTCCTCCTCCTCCTCCTCCTCCTCCTCCTCCTCCTCCTCCCCCTAGCCTTCCTCCTGCTCCTCCTCCTCCTCCTCCTCACCTTCCTCCTCCTCCGCCTCCTCCTCCTCCTGTTCCTCTCTTCCTCTCTTCCTCCTCCTGTTGTCCTCTCTTCCTCTCTTCTCTCTCTTCCTCCTCCTCCTCCTCCCTCGTCCTCCTCCTCCTCCTCCTCCTCGTCCCCCCACCCCCCCTCCCCCACCCCCTCCCCTCCTCGTTCTCCTTCTCCTCTTCCTCCTTCTCCTCCTCCTTCTCCTCCTCCTCCTCCTCCCTCCTCCTCCTCCTCCTCCCTCCTCCTCCTCCTCCACCTCCTCCTCCTCCTCCTCCTTTTCCTCTCCCCCTCCTCCTCCTCCTCCTCCTCCTCCTCCTCCTCCCCTCCCCCTCCTCCTCCTCCTCCTCTTCGTCCTCCTTCTCCTCTACTTCTTCGTACTCTTACTATCAGTATTCTTAGCAATTATGCTTCGAATTATTATTATTAGTATTATTTTTCGTATTATCCTTATTAGTCTCATTATTATTGTTATTATTATTAGCGTGATGCTTGTTATTAGTATTAGTGTTATTAGTAGTCGTACTAGTAATAGTATTAATCATATTATTAATAATATTATTATTATTAGTATTAGCGTTCTTCCTGTTAGTAGTGTTCTTCTTCTTTTGGCTATTATTAGTAGGAGTAGTCGAATTACTATTACTATTGGGATTAGTAATACTATGATTATCATCATTATTATTATTATTATGAGTAGCAGTCTTAGTCTTCTTCTTCGTATTAATAAGATTCTTCTTGTTAATACAGTTAGTATTATTGTTTGTCGTCGTATTATTCTTCTTAAAATTATTCGTAGTATTTTTATCCTGAGAAGTGTTAGTATTAGTACTATTATTATTCTTCTTAATATCATGCATATTCTTATTAGCGTTCTTATTATTATTGTTCGTCTTCTTCTGGTTCATATTATTATTCCTCCTCCTCCTCCTCCTCCTCCTCCTCCTCCTCCTCCTCCTCCCCCTCCTCCTCCTCCTCCTCCTCCTCCTCCTCCTCCTCCTCGTCCTCCTCCTCCTCCTCCTCCTCTTCCTCCTCCTCCTCCTCCAACTCCCTCTCCTCCCCTCCTCCTCCTCCTCGTCCTCCTTATCATCATTCATCATCAGAGCAGCATCAGCATCATGATCTCTCCCAATCGTCATCATCAGCATCATCATCACATCATCTCATCATCATCATCATCATCATCATCATCATATCATCATCTTCATCATCATCATCGTCATCATCATCATCATCATCATCATCATCATCATCATCATCATCATCATCATCATCATCATCATCATCATCATCATCATCATCAATCGTCATCATCATCATCATCATCATCATCATCATCATCATCATCATCATCATCATCATCATCATCATCATCATCATCATCATCATCATCATCATCATCATCATCATCATAATCATCATCATCATCATCATCATCATCATCATCATCATCATCATCATCCTACTCCTGGCGGCTGCGGAAGAGCCGCAACGCCGGCTCTCCGTATATTGACCACTCTGATCATCAGGTCTCTGTCGAAGGCGTTGGGATCCTTCACGTGCATGAGCTCGTGGGCCTCGCCGCGCGGGCGCTGCCGCGCGGGCGCTGCCGCGCGGGTGGGGGCGTTTGGGCGGGAGGGGGTGCGGAGCAGCAGCCGAGGGGCCGCAGCTTCTGTCAGGGTCGAAGGCGACGGAAACATTTTTCCCCAACCATTCTGTGGTGCTGGGTCCACGTTTTGAAGAGACAGCGCTCCGCGTCCTCCTCTCCTCTCCTCTCCTCTACAGTTACACAATATTCCCTAATCAGATCTTGTCTCTGTAGGGGTCCTAGCGGATTGTGTGCCGCCGATTTCGGTGGCCGGGCCAGGTGCCCGGGTGCTCAGGGGTGCCCGGGTGCCCAGGTGCCAGGGTGCCCCGGTGCCCGGGTGCACAACTGCCCAGGAGCCTGGGTGCCCGGGTGCTCGGTAGCCTGACAGCACTACAGCCCTATATCCTTATAGCCTTACAGCCTATCGCCCTATAGCCCTATAGCCCTATATCTCTATAGCCCAATAGCCCTATAGTCCTATGGCCCCATAGCCTTATAGCCCTGTAGCCCTATAGCCCTATAGCCCTATAGCCCTATAGCCCTATAGCCCCATAACCCTACAGCCTTATAGCCTTACAGCAATGTAGCCCTATAGCCCTATGGCCCGATAGCCTTATGGCCCTATAGTCCTCTAGCCCTATAGTCTCATAGCCCTATAGCCCAAATTATCCTGACGAAGGAAGTTGTGGGTAACGCGTTGCGGGTGCCATTTTCGGTGGAGCTCCTTATGGGGCCACGAAACGCTGTACTGAGTGTGGCGGACGCATGTGGCCACCCCCATTCGGGCCTTACGTGGAGTTCCCTCTGGGGCCACGAAACGCTGTACGGGGTGTGGCGGACGCATGTGGCCACCCCCACTGGGGCCTTACGTGGAGCTCCCTATGGGGCCACGACACGCTGTACCGGGTTGGGGGGACGCATGTGGCCACCCCCACTGGGGCCTTGGATGGAACTCCCTACGGAGCCACGAAACGCGTGAGGGACGAGCCATAATTGGTGGGGGAGACGCATGCGGGCGGTGCCACTGGGGTGGGGCCCTCGGTGGGGTTCCCTATGGGCCACGAAACGCTGTCCTGGGTGTGGCTGACGCATGCGGGCGGTGCCCCTCGCTGGAGCTCCCGATAAAGCAACGAAACGCTGCATTGGTGGGGGGGAAACGCATTCGGGCGGTGCCGCTGGGGTCTTTCTGTGGAGCTCCCTACGGGGCCGCAAAACGCTGCACTGGGTGGTGGCCGATGCATGCGAGCGGTGCCACTGGGACCTTCGGTGGAGCTCCTTATGGGGCCACGCGGGGGGGGGGGGATGCATGCGGGCGTTGCCACTGGGGCCTCTCGGTGGCCACTGGAGCTCCCCACGGGGCCACGACACGCTGTACCGGGTGAGGGGGACGCATGCGGGCGGTGCCACTGGGGCTCGGTGGAGCTCCCAATCAATTGGGCCACGAAATGCAATTCTGGGTGGTGGACGACGCATGCGGGCGGTGCCACTGGGTTTTTTCTGTAGAGCTAGCTCCCTATGGGCCACGAAACGCTGTCCTGGTTGTGGCGGACGCATGTGGCCACCCCTACTGGGGCCTTGGGTGGAGCTCCTATGGGACCACGAAACGCTGTACTGGGTGTGGCGGACGCATGTGGCCACCCCCACTGGGGCCTTGGGTGGAGCTCCCTCTGGGGCCACGAAACGCTGTACTGAGTGTCGCGGACGCATGTGGCCACCCCCACTGGGGCCGCAGGTGGAGTTCCGTCTGGGGCCACGAATCGCTGTGCTGGGTGTGGCGGACCATGTGGCCACCCCCAACGGGGCCTTACGTGGAGCCCCACATGGGGCCAAGAAACGCTGTACTGGGTGTGGCGGACGCATGTGGCCACCCCCAACGGGGCCTTGGGTGGAGCTCCCTATGGGACCACGAAACGCTGTACTGGGTGAGGCGGACGCATGTCGCCACCCCCACTGGAGCCTTGGGGGGGGCTCCCTATGGGGCCACGGAACGCTGTACTGGGTGTGGCGGACGTATGCTGCCACCTCCACTGGGGCTTTGCGTGGAGTTCTCTTTGGGGCCACGAAACGCTGTACTGGGTGTGGCGGACGCATGTGGCCACCCCCACTGGGGCCTTACGTGGAGCTCCCTCTGGGGCCACGAAACGTTGTACTGGGTGTGGCGGACGCATGTGGCCACCCCCACTGGGGCCTTGGGTGGAGCTCCCTACGGGGCCACGAAACGCTGTACTGGGTGGGTGAAACGCATGGAGGAGGGAGAAGGGGGGAGATGGAGGAGGGAGGAAGGGGGAGGAGGAGGAGACGCGGGGACCGTCTCTTCAAAACGAGGACCCAACACCACAGGACGGTTGGGAAAAACATTTGGTTGGGGTCTGTCTCCGGCATCATGAATACTACTCTCCTTTCTCCCCCGATGACGTCCGGAAGATATACCCCCCCCTCCGCATGCTATTTTTAACACACATTCACACAAACACAAGATTCCGGGGAATTGGGTTTTCGCTTGGGTTTGTTTTTTAATGTTGCTCCCTCTGAAGCGCTGGCCTCATTTTCGGGTTTCCGCTCGTTCAGAATCGTGCTCCAGCTGCAATGCTGGCCTCATTTCCGCGTTTCCGCTCGTTCCGAATCATGCTCCCGCTGCAGCGCTGGCCTTCCTTCCAAATAAACCCCAAAATATAAAAAATGGCCCTCCGAAAAAGCCAGTGGAAGTGATTGCACATTCGGTGTCGATTCGTTGATTTCTGGGGTCGTAAAGCCCCCCCCCACTTTGGCGCGCCGTCGCTTCCAGGACGTGTCAAACGGGAGCCCCGTTACTACTTTGAGGAGGCGATGTTGGAAGCAGAGCCAGCGGGTGCCCTCCATCAGCCTCGCCTTGCGTGGAGCTTCTCGGGGAGCCCCAGGAGCTAGACATGGAACCACGATTCCAGACTGGCCCAGACCTCTTGAAGACGATCCACTTACCCTCCAAAGAAGCTGGCGGAATGCCATGACATGCTGTGCGGTGTTGTGTTCTGCGCCGTTGTGCGATGCCATGCTTTGCGTTGCAATGCTTTGTGATGCAATGCCTCACTGCGCAATGCCACGCCATGCATGGCACGCTACGCTCTGCCGCGCTCTTCTACATCAGGCCATGCCGTGCTCTACCATGCATCGCGTACCCTCTCGCGATCATTGCCCTGCTCGACATCCGACTGTGCGAATAAAGAGGATATCTACGCCATGGTAAAGGATGGGAGGGAGGGGTGGGACGTCTGATATGACGCGGGCGCACCTAGCTTGCTCTCTCCCCCTCCCCCTCCTCCCGCTGCCTCCGTTTTGGTTTCGTGGCCCCATAAGGAGCTCCAGCGAAGGCCGCAGTGGCGGGGCCCGCATGCAGTTCCACCTCCATTTCGGCGCACCCCTCGCGCTTCGTGGCCCCATAGGATGCTCCACCGAAGGCCCCAGTGGCAGGGTCCGCATGCAGTTCCACCTCCATTTCGGCGCACCTCTCGCACACTTCGTGGCCCCATTAGGAGCTCCGCCGAAGGCCCCAACGACAGGGTCCGCATGCAGTTCCACCCCCATTTCGGCGCACCCTTCGCACGCTTCGTGGCCCCATAGGGTGCTCCACCGAAGGCCCCAACGACAGGGTCCGCATGCAGTTCCACCCCCATTTCGGCGCACCCCTCGCACGCTTCGTGGCCCCATAGGGTGCTCCGCCCAAGACCCCAGTGGTAGGGTCAGCATGCGGTTCCATCCCAATTTCTACGCACCCATCGCACGGTTCGCGACCCCATAGCGTGCTCCGCCCAAGGCCCCAGTGGCAGGATCCGCATACAGTTCCACCTCCATGTCAGCGCACCCCTCACACGTTTCGTAGCCCCATAAGGTGCTCCACCGGAGGCCCCAGTGGAAGGGTCAACATGCAGTTCCACCCCAATTTCGGCGCGGCTTCGGGGCCGAATTCCCCCCTGCGTTTTTTTGTTACATTTTCGTGCGTCGGCGATTGTGGATGGTTTCGTCTGTGTTTTCGTTTGTCCATACACACTTCGGTCTGCAACCCTGCATCCTCCCCACTCCTCCATCAATGCACCCCCCCCTCCCCAGAATCTCCCATAGAGTGTTATTGTGGTGCTTTCCAACAGTTCAAGCAGAATAGATGTGTGGTGCTTTCACAAGGATTCCGAGTGTGAGGCGTACCAATAGAATATGCGGTTGGTGCTTTCCAAAGGACTCATTGTGCGATGCTTCCCCATAGTTTCTCCTTGTGGCGCTTTCCAAAAGATTCTTGTTCGGATGGTTTCCCATGGAAACCCTTTGCGGCGCTCTCCAAAGGATTTCCAATGTGAGGATGTTATTTAGAATCCCTTTTGTGGCTCGTTCCAAAGGATCCTTGCTGCGAGGCTGTCCAATCGAATATCTGCGTGTTGCTTTCCGCAGGAGTTCTGTCGTGAGGCTTTCCAATAGAATCCCTCTGCGGCGCTATCCAAAGGATTCATGTTGTGAGGCGTCCTGATCGAATCCCTCTGTGGCACCTTTCGATGGATTATTTTTGGTGCGGCTTCCCAATAGGAGCCCTCAGTGGTGCTTTCGAAAAGGTGTTCTGGTGTGAGGCTTTCCAGTAGAATCCCTCTGTGGTGCTTTCTGACGGGTTCCTTGTTTGTGCTGCGTCCCAATAAGAGCCCCTTAGTGGCGCCCCCATTTCAATAGAATCCCTGTGTGGTGGTTTCTAAGGGATCCTCCTTGTGGCACTTTCCAAAAGGAACCCGCCGTAGCATTTTCCAGAGGATTCCTCTTGTCATGGGTTCAGAAGAAGGGGGAGATGAAGAAGCTGGTCTTCCAGTGCGCCCCTGATGACAAGGCCACCGACGAGGTGAAGGTGGTGGTATCGGCCATGGGTGAGTTGGCCCTGGTGAACACTCGGCTCAACGATGGGGAGACCAAGATCGACTCCGAGAAGCTCAAGGACGCGAATGCCCCCAAGGTGACGGCCCAGCTGGTCACGGACTGCCGCAAGGTGGAGTGCAGCCACATGGACGTTGACGCTAATGTTGGCGTCGCGGTCAAGATCGGCGACGACGACGTGTTCGCGGAGTGCAGCGATGTGAGCCTCTCTGTCGATCCCGTCAAGGGCAAGGGCAGGCGTCTCGAGGCCGATGCCCCTGGAGGACGTGCGCAGGAGCGGCTGGCCGCGGCCGTGGCGGCCCAGGCGGCAATCCTGAGCGGCGATCTGGCCGAGGGGCTGCGGCTGCTCGAGGCCGAATGAGTGAGTGAGTGAGTGAGTTAGGCGTGCAGTTACATTCCTTTTGTAGATCTGGTCTCGCCTCGGTGGGGGGGTTGGGCGTCTGAGGGGGTGGCCCTCCCGCCTGCCCAGGCCCGCTGGGGCCGCCCCGTTTTGGTTTCGTAGGGGTCTCCCCGTTTGCCTTGAAGGCCCCGTCTCTAACTTTAACTTCCAGTAGGAGCCCGTCGTGTTGTGCTCCGAAGGATTCCTCTTGTGAGGCTTCCAAATGCAATCCCTGTGGTAGTTTCCAACGAACTCCTGTTGCAAGGCGCTCCGATAGAATGCGCTGTTCAAAGGATCTCTATTGCGAGTCCGTCCGATAAAACCTGTTCGATTCCGTGCCAAATGGTTCCAGTTGTTCCCACAGAGTCTTTCTGGGGCGCGTTCGAAAGGATTCCAACTATGATTGTGTCTAGAAGAATGCGTGTTGTTAGACAACGCTTTCCAAAAGATCCATGTTGTGAGGCCGTACAATGGAATTCTGGTGTAGGACGTTGCACAGTGTTCCAAGCTCGAGGCCATCCAATCAAATATGTTGTGTTGTCTAAAGGTTTCCTCATGTGATGCTTCCCAATACAATAGACACCCACAACAGTGCTTTATAAGCGGTTTCACGTACGATGTTGTCCCATATAATCCTTGTTTGCAATGGTTCCGAGCGGATTCCTGTTGCGAGGCCATAGAAACAATATGAGGTGATATCCGAAGGATTTCTGTGGCGGGCGCTACACTACAACCTTGTTGCGTGCTGCCCGAAGGATCTCTGCTGTGAAGACTTCCGATACAGTCTTGTAGATGTCTCTCCACAGGATGCCAGTTGTAAAGTTGTCCCACAGACCCCCTCTGGAGCGCTTTCCAAAGGATTACAAGTATGATTGTGTCTGCCAGAATGTGCTTGTAATGCTTTCTCAAGGGCCCCTGTTGTGAGGCCATCAACTGGAGTCCCTGCGCAGCACTTCGCACAGAGTTCTGAGTGCGTGGCGTTCCAATAGAATCCCTTTGTGGCGCTTTCCACAGGATTCCTGATGTGAGGCTCTCAACAGAATCTCTTTGAGGCGCTTCTCAAAGGATTCCTCTTGTGATGCTTTCCAATGGAAACCCTCAGCAGTGCTGTCCAAACGGCTCCGATTATGAGGCTTTCCAATGAGTCCCTGGGCAATGATTCCCAACAGATTCCTGTTACGAGGACATCGAATATCTTTGATTTGCTTTCCAAAAGGAATCGCTTGTGATGCGTAAGGAGGACGGGAGTGAGGAGGGGTAGGAGGGGAGGGGAGGAGAGGGTGGGGAGGGGGGGGAGGAGGTGAAATGTTTGTCTCTTTCGCCCCCCCCCCCCCCCCCCCAGGTTGCAAACCCCCAACCCTGGTTACGAATCTGATTGTGCGAGGGGTCGCACGATCGAAAGCGTGACCAAACGGCGCCCCCCCCCTCCCCCAAAGCCCCAAGCGCTTTCCTGGTCATGCCCCACCGACGCACGAGAAAACAGGAAACGGAAACAGAAACGATTCAGACAGAGTCCCCCCCAAAAAAAAAATCGAACGACCCACCCACAAAAAACGAAAAAGAACAGCAAACCGAAAAGTGACAAAAACGCAGGGGGGAATTCAGCCCCGTAACCTTTCGGCGCACCCCTCACACGTCTCGTGACCCAATAGGGTGCTCCACCGAAGGCCCCAGTGGCAGAGCCCGCATGCGGTTCCACCTCCATTTCGGCGCACCCCTCACACGTCTCGTGGCCCCATAGGGTGCTCCGCCGAAGGCCCCAGTGGCAGGGCCCGCAAGCTGTTCCACTTAATTTTCGGCGCACCCCTGACACGTTTCGTGGCCCAATAGGGTGCTCCACCGAAGGCCCCAGTGGCAGGGTCCGCATGCAGTTCCACCCCTATTTCGGGGCACTCCTCGCACGTTTCGTGGCCCCATAGGGTGCTCCACCCAAGTCCCCAGTGGCAGCGCCCGCACGCGGTTCCATCCTGCATTTCGGCGCACCCCTCCCACGTTTCGTGGCCTCACATGGGGCTCCACCGATGGCTCCGGTGGCAGCGACCGCATGGCGTACCCGTGCCAGTGTTGGCACGCACGTCACGCGCGTCGTGGCCCCAGAGAGAGGTTCGCCGAGGACGATACGGACAGCTGCGGCACGCACACGTTTGGATCCTTCGCCGAGTCTTTTCGATTGGGGGGGCACTTTCTCAGACAAGTCCCAGATCGATGCCCTGCCAGCGTGGCCGGGGAGGGGGGAGCTGCAGCGGTCGAGGGGCCGCGGCTCTCGTCCGGGACGAAGGTCTCGAGGGGCGCTTCTTCCCGAACCCTCAGTTGTCGGGTTCTCGTTTTGGAATCGTGCAGTGTGGTTACGTCTCCTTCCTCCTCACCGCCTCCCTTCTCTCTCTCTCTCTCTCTTCCTCCCTTTTTCTCTCTCTCTCTCTCTCTCTCTCTCTTTTATCTATCTCTCTCTCTCTCTCTCTATCTTCTCTTGTCTTGTACCTTTCCCGTATCTGCACCTGACTTCGCCACCCTTGGGGGGGCTGCGACCTGCGCAACTGTCGTCGCTTTCGAGGGCTGCTGGGGGGGCGGCACACTGGGGGCGTACCCAGGCTCAGAGTCGACCTCGCCATCCTTGGGACGTTGCGATATGCGAAACCCTCGCCACTTTCGAAGGTTGCCGGGGGAGGCAACACAACACAATGGGGTCATACCCAGATGCGCACTACATTTCGCCACCCCTGGGGGGCTGCGATCTGCGAAACCGTCGCCACTTTCGAAGGCTGCTGGGGGGGCCAGCACACTGGGGTCATACCCAAACTCCAATACGACCTCGCCACCCCCTGGGGGGCTGGGGGGGGGGAATTTGCGAAACTGTGAACACGGTCGATGCCTGCTGGGGCGCAGGGGCAGCACAATGAGGTCATACCCCAACTCGAATACGACCTGGCCACCCCCTGGCAGGGTGCGATTTGCGAAACTGTCGACACGTTCGAGGGCTGCTGAGGCGCAAGGGCAGCACACCGGGGTCATACCCAAACTCAAATACGCCCCCGCCACCCCTTGGGATGGGCGATGTCCGATTTTGTCGGTACGTTCGAGGGTTGATAGGGGTGCGGGGGCAGCACAGGTGGGGTCAGATTCAAACTCGGATAAGACCTCGCCACCGCTGGGGGGCTGCGGTCTACGAAACGATCGCCAATTGCGAAGATTGCCGAAAAAGGCAGCACAATGGGGTCATACCCTGACTCCAATTAGACCTCGCCACCCCTGGGGGGCTGCGATCTGCGAATTTGTCGCCAGTTTCGAAGGCAGCCGGGGGGGGCAGCTGGGGGTCATACCGTCATACCCAGACCTTGGTTCGACTTCGCCATGGGGGGGCTGCGAACTGCGAGTAGATTGCAATATTCGAGAGATTCTTGGGGGGGCAGCATATCGGGGGACCGACCCAAAATTAAATCAGAACTCGGTGCAAACTGACGCACGTTCGACACTTTCGAGGGTTGCCGGGGGGGACTCGAAAAAAATGCGTTTTACGCACATGCAGATTACACCTCTTCATCCAGGGGGAGGCTGCGAATTGCGAAAATATCGTCATTTTCGAAGGCTGTTGTGGGATCCAAAAGAGTAAGGCCTCACGCTGCTTCTGACTAGACCTCGCCGTCCCTCGGGGGCTGCGAGCTGCGAAACACTCGACGCTTTCGAAAGTTGCTGGGTGCTCCAGCTGGGCGACGCGCTATTCATATTCAGTCTCGACCTCGCTGTCGGGGGTCCAAGGAATGACGAATTACTCAAAATCCGACTAAACCTTGCTATCCCTGAGGGGGGGCTGCGAACTGCGAAACGCCTTCCATTTTCGAGGGTTGCTTGGCGGTCCAACGGAATGACGCCTCACGCGAATTCGTACTGAACCTCGCCACCCTGGGGGGGGGGCTGCGAAGTGCGAAACTGTCGCAACTTTCGAAGGTTGCTGCGTGGTCCAAAAGAGCGACGCCTTACGCAGATTCAGGCTAGACCTCGCCATCCCTGGGGAGGGGGGGGGGCGATAAACTGTCGCCACGTTCGAAAGCTGTTGTGGGGCCCAGCTTAATGATGCGCTACGCAAATTCAGAATATAAGTCACCATCTCTGTGGGGGGCTGCGAACTGCGATACCGTCGCCACATTGACGGTTGTTTGCCGAAGGATGGGCGCAACCTCGCGATCCATATGAAGTTGCGAACTGCGAAACGGCCGCGACGTTCGAGGGCTGTTTGGGGGTCCAGCGGTGCGACGCGCAACGCAACCCCAGATTAAACCTCGTTATCTCTGGGAAGGGGTGCGAACTGCGAAACGCGAAACTGTCGACACTTTCGAAAAGCTTCTGGGAGGGGCCAGCTGAGCGACGCGCTACTCAACCTCAGGTTCGGCCTCGCCACCTGAGGGGCTGCGAACTAGAAAAAGGCCACCACCTTCGAGGGTTGCTTGGGGGGGCGGCCTAGTGACGCGCTACGCAGCTTCAGACTCGACCTCGTTATCAAGCCACTTTCAGTGATGCTGGGGGGGGTCCAGCGGGGCGACGCGCGACGCAGATTCAAACTGGACCTCGCAATCCCTGGGGGGGCTGCAAACTGCGAAAATGTCGACACTTCCGAAAACGGTTGGGGATCCAAACGAGGGGCGCGCTACGCAGACTCCGATCTGACGTCGCCATCCCAAGTGGGGGGGGGCTGCCAAATGCAAAGCAATCGCTACTTTCGGGAGGGCTGTTGAGTGGTCCAGCATAGCGACGCTTTGTAATCGCCTTCACGCCTTTTCCCGGGCCGCCCAAAGACCCGGCGGAACGCCTGTGAGCTCTCAGGTAAGGTGCGGGCAGGAGGCGGGGGAACCTGGCGGGCGAGTTCGACCCAGCTCGCTTCTTGCAACAACTATGAACAGCTCTCTTCAGGAGTGCCAAGAGCGACATGGCGCGGGCCGCGCTGCTTGCCCAGCGTGCCACTGGAAAGTCTTCAGTATGCCTCTTTCGTTGTCGTGCTCTTCATTTGTCCACCGTCTCGCTGCTGCTGTCGCGTGAATTGTTCGGCCCCTCAATCATTTTCCGGCCCTTCGTTCCCACCCCCATTGCCGGTTCGAGCCTGGGGCCTCAGTCCTCGTCCTTTTGTTGCTGTCCTGTGAATCGTGCCACGCGCAGGTTTCCCATGTAGTTCGCCCAGCCAATGACAGATCCTGCACCGTCATCAGCCACACTGTCTGGGCCAGCTAAATTTATCACCAATTGCAGATGGGTCGGGTACGCAGCATGATTCTCAATTCACGAGGCCCGCCAAATGAGCGACGAAGAGAACAGGGCCTTACGCGAGATGGCACAGCGATCTCTCGCGGCGGCTTGCGCGGACTGCCGGCGCGGCACGCTGCCTTGGAGACGAGGGCGCCCACGCGCCATCTTGCGCGGGCAGCGTCCGCGCCACGTCGGTGAAGACGATCCAATTTTGCTGCGTCGCTCAAACTTGCCAGCCTGGAACATATCCCTATCCCTAAGCTGGGCATCGCCTCATCACAGTGCCTATCTTAGGGATTCCCTTAGTTTCTCAGGGCGCATCCCTAAGATTGTCATCGCCTTTGGCGTGTCAATCTTAGGGATAGGGATAGGTTCGAGGCTGGTGACAAACGGATGCCGAGTAATTGGTGCTGTGCCTGTCTCGGGTCGAGCCCCAAGCGAAGAGAAAGAAATTCCACCCGTGTCGCCCCCTGGGGGCTCTTGGGGCCGAATTGCCTGCGGTGCGGCATCGGAGGAGCATCATCGACGCTGTGACTGGAGGCGGAGCGGAGAGATGCAGTGCCCAGTGGGGGGGGTAAAAAAAACAAAAAAACACTGTTGATGCAGTGCACAGTGGTGGGTCCAAAAGACAAGACACTGCACACGGCATTCCTCCGCTCGGCGGATCGCGCCGCCTCGGCGCTGCCGGCGTGGAGGAAGCCGGGCTCCACATCGAGGTGCATCCCCGCTGTGTCGGCGAGGCGGCCCTGGTCCACGGACCCCATCTGCTCGGACCCCACTTGGGAGGCCCGAGTGCTTGCATTCGCGGGGGCTCTCTTGGAAGGGGCACAGGATGCTGCGCTCTGGGCGCGCGGATTGGGCCTCTGGAGGCCTCCCGAGGCCCCGCTCGGCTCGAGGTCTCTGCGCGAGTCTGGCACGCCGTGTACCTTCGGAGGCGAAGGGCAGCAATGCCCGTCAGGACCGAGGCATCCGGGGCGCGATTGCCACGCCGTGGGCCTCCGGAGGCCTCCAGGAGCCGCTGAAGGCCCCGCGCGAGTGCGGGGCTGAGGCTGGCGACGGCACGGAGAGTTCCCGAAGTCGGTCGTCTCCTCTGGACCTGGCCCGTCTCCGTCGCTGGCTGGATGGGGTTGGGGAGGGGGGCGACAACGACGACGACGACGACGACGACGACGACGACGACGACGACGACGACGACGACGACGACGACGACGGCGGCGCGGCGGCGGCAGCGGCGGCGACGGCGACGGCGGCCGCGGCGACGGCCGCGGCGACGGCCGCGGCGACGGCCGCGGCGACGGCGACGGCGACGGCGACGGCGACGGCGACGACAACGGCGACTGCGACGGCGGCGACGGCGACGGCGGCGAGGGAGGGCGGCGAGGGAGGTACGAAGGAGGATGCAAGACGCGGAGGACGATGGGCAGAGGAGCGGGATGAAGCGGTTGAAGACAGGAGGAGCAGAGGTTGAGGAGGATAACGACGATGAATAGTGCAAGAACCATGAAGCAATAGGACAAGGGGGAGGCATTGGAGGAGGAGGCGGAGAATGAGGGGCAGGAGGACTAGGAGGAAGATGACGCAGTAATCAGGGGGAGGGGGGGAGGAGGGAGATGAGAAGGACGAGGAAGACGACGCGGATGCCGAGAAGGAGGACCAGGAGGATGAGGGGCAGAAAGATAAAGAACGAGAGGAGCATGCGAGGAACGAGCATGACGCATTACGAGAGGAAGGAGGAGGACTGGGAGGAGGAGGACTGGGAGGAGGAGGAGGAGGAGGAGGTCCTCCTTCTCCTCCTGCTCATCCTCCTCCTCATCATCATCACCATCATCATCACCATCATCACCATCATCACCATCACCATCACCATCACCATCATCATTATCATCATCATCATCATCATCATCATCATCATCATCATCATCATCATCATCATCATCATCACCATCACCATCATCACCATCACCATCATCAGAACCATCAGCACCATCACCATCACCATCACAATCACCAGCAGCATCACCATCACCATCACCATCACCATAATCTCAACATCCACAACAACAGCAACATCACCAGCAGCACCACTATCATCGCCATCATCACCATCAACCACCTCCATATCCACCCCTACCTCCTGCAGGCTCATCCCACGTCTCGCCCTCCTCCTCCTCCTCCTCTTCCTCCTCCTTCTCGTCCTCATCATCATCATCATCATCATCATCATCATCATCATCATCATCATCAGCATCATCATCATCATCATCATCATCATCATCATCATCATCATCATCATCATCATCATCATCATCATCATCATCATCATCTTCATCATCATCATCATCATCGTCATCATCATCATCATCATCATCATCATCATCATCATCATCGCCACGACAACCACCCATCACGACCACAACCACCACCACCACCACCACCACCAACATCATCATCATCATCATCATCATCATCATCACCATCACCATCATCACCTTCATCATCATCAGCATCAGCATCGTCATCATCGTCATCAGCAGCAGTATCATCACCAGCATCATCAGTATCATCATCATCATCATCAGCAGCAGCAGCAGCATCAGCATCAGCATCATCGTCAACAACATCATCATCGTCATCAACATCATCATCGTCCTCATCAGCATTATCATCATCGTCATCATCATCAGCAGCAGCATCATCAACCTCATC
This sequence comes from Prorocentrum cordatum, assembly GCA_963575745.1. Classification (NCBI taxonomy): domain Eukaryota; class Dinophyceae; order Prorocentrales; family Prorocentraceae; genus Prorocentrum; species Prorocentrum cordatum. Next base: position 353 of record CAUYUJ010021929.1, on the reverse strand, counting down.
CTCATCCTCATCCTCATCCTCCTCCTCTTCCTCCTAAGTTGGACGGAGGCGGCGGCCACCTCCCCAAACCGCAGCCGAATATCCTGCGAGATAGAGGGGTGCGGGCCAGCAGGGCGGGCGTGCCTTCTTGGTGTACACCTCCGCCGCGTGCTCCATGCGGTTCACATTATCAGGCTCGCACAGAAAGTCCGCGACCTCCGCAATCCAGCGTCCCAACACTTCTTCCCGCTCCTCCTCCTGCTCCTCCTCCTCCTCCTCCTCCTCCTCATCCTCCTCCTCATCCTCAGCCTTCTTGATCCACCTCCTGGTCCTCCTCCTCCTCCTCCTCCTCCTCGTCCTCCTCCGCCTCCTCC
>CAUYUJ010021928.1:88286-131226 GCA_963575745.1 Prorocentrum cordatum | reverse complement strand
GAGCAAGAAGAGGAAGAGCGGGTCGACCACCAGGTGCGCGCTGAATCCTATCGCCAGGGCTCGGGCGATCCTCCTGGGGGAGTTCGCGACGAGGACCGCGTCGTAGATGAAGAGGAACAGGACACCCGCGTTCTCCTAGGGGAAGGGAGAACGCCGCCAGAGGATGGGAGGAGGGAAGGATGATCGACGATCAAGCGGCAGATCCGAGGATCGAGGATGGAGGTATTTAGATGTTGTTTGCCTCTGGGGGGCCTCTGGAGGCCAACAGGGATAGGGAAATTCGGAACAGGGTGGGTTGGGTGGTGCAGGGTAGCTTGGACCTCAAATCGTGCTCTGAGCTCAAATGCCCATGGGGAAACCTCCAGGCCAAGATGTGTGCAACGCAATCCAAGCCAGTCCATCTCCGCCCGGCTCGATCCAGCTCAGTCCGTCGGGCTTGTGCGAATACAGGGTTTCTAAGAAAATTTGATCTTGACGAATACAGGGAGAAGCGAAAACCTTGGTTTACGACCATGCGTTCGTACGAACGTGGGGTGTGTTCGAACACTTGGATCAGTCTGGCTCGGTCCAGCTTAGTCCCGCTGGGCGGTTCTCGGCGCAGTTCAGCCAAAACCAGGATAGCACATCTCAACTCAGCCGATCACAGCCCTGCCGTCTAGCTCAATCAAGAATCAATCGGTCTCAGCCCTCCTCAGTTCAGTTCCCAGCACAACTTAGGACACCAGTCAAGGTCAAGTCCAGCAGCTCAATCCAGCTCTGTCCAGTTCCATCCCTTGCAGCCTGTTACAATCCAGCTCAGCTCGGCCCAGCTTCGCGCAGCATGCCAGCCCACGTATGAAGAGCAGTGCGGCATCGTGGCAAAGCTTTGACTATTGGAAAGCTTGGTCGTTGCCATTCACTCCCGAGTTGCAAGGTTTCTTGATAGGATGTCGCGTGTGGTCATCAAGCCTGAAGTATCGTTGTTGTTATGCCGTGATTTGAAACAAATCCACCAGGCGGGCCTCGAACAAACTCCGTTATCCTGTCAGAAAGAAGAGAGGGGAGGTGGCGAAGGGGACAGCGAGAAGGGGGAGGGGAGGGTGCGAGGTACATGGGGAGAGGCAGACCTGACGTTCCATGCTTCATCTCTCTCGAGGGCTGTATGCACGCAAGCTGAACTCAATCTCGGTGTGTGGATCTTTTGTGCGTGATCTCGCTGGCGTGCTTGCACATGTGCGCACATGCGCGCATGCGCGTACGGCAAGTTCGTGTCGTGACGACCCCGGCGTTGGTTTCTGACACCGCGTGGATCGTTCAACCTTGAACGATCGGCGGTTTTTCGATCGCCCGATCGTTCTACATAGGCCGGCTCTGGGCCACTGGCAGCGTTCAACCTTGAACGCCCGCGGCGGAGTCGCCGCCAGTCGGCACGACGCAAACCTACCGTACGCGGGTGCGCAAAAGCGCATGCGCGTCCGCGACCGTGTCGTGACGGTGTGCGCATGGGCGCGCCAGTGTGGGCGCATGGCAGCCGCCGTAAATGCCTCGCGCCGCTGTGCACGTTGCTGGGCCTACACCCTGCGAAATGCTTAAGAAATCATGGGTTAAGAAATTCATAGTCTCAGAATTTGAATACAAACCCAGAAATTCTATCAAAATCTTGGGATTTACACTGAAACGTTAAGAATAATCGAGACTCTGGCCGAAAACGTGGGTTTTCTTAAGCATCGCCTGGAGTGTACCGCTTCAGGTCCGCCTGTGGCGCCTCCCCTCTTCGAGCTGCATGTCCTCGCTTGCGCCCGCGCCGATCAAGCTGCCTGATTACTGCGGTCTGGTGCCGCGTGCCAACGTCGGCTCTGGTTCCTGACTCCGCACAAGCCCTTCGTGATCTCCGATCTTGAAGGCCCCACAGGCTCTGGACCCTACAATCAACCCGTACAATCAGGACGCACGATGAGGATGCAAGGACCTTGGAAGGCCATGCCGACGCTTTGCGAGCGGGGCGCGGCCAGTAAAAACAGCCAAGGATGGGCCGAAGGGGAAGGATGCAAAGGCAACCTTGGAAAGTTAATCATCCTTACTATTCGACTACACGCAAAGAGTGGCCCTGGGTAAGAGTGACTTTTACTACGCGGCTTTTTGGGGGCCGCGGGGGGGCCAAACACAAGCGCTCAAGCCGCTGCTACCGCTTCGCTTTCAGCCATCTGGGGACCCATCTGGGGACCCATCTGTGCCCGCACTAAAGGTCACTCCGCCGAAGATCACTCTTACGTCTAGTCGAACTATGCGAATTGACTGTATCTTTCGTTTGGACCTGGCTCCGCGAATAGTGCCCTGCGGGCCCCCGTCTTTCTGGGCCCCGGCTTCCGGCAAGACACCTCGGCGCAGGTTGCTTAGGGTTGTGGCGTGTTCCGGCACGCCTTTTCTGAGCGTTTCCCCACACGTTTGCCCAGCACCTCTCCAGAAGCTCTTCCGGAAGCTCCTTCCAGAGGCTTCCAGAGCCTCTTCGAGAGGCCTTTGCACGCCCTTCTGGCGCCCTGCTGTCCGGGCTCTGGACTCCGCAGGTGCCCCTGCGGGCCCCCGCTTCTCTGGGTCCCCGAAGGAGGGCGCTCAAGCCTGGAAACGCGCCGCCCCGTGACCGCGACGGCGCCGCCAACGCGCGGAGGCGACGCGAGCGCACCCTGGGCACGACTCTGGGGCGGTGGCTAACGCATCGCCCGAGGCCCAGCCCAAATCCGATCAGAGTCAATCCTTGTGCCTCTCCTTGAGGCCCACCCCTAGTCCATTTTTCGAGGCCCATCCAGGCACGAGTCCGGGGCGGTGGCTACAGTATCGCCAGAGGTCCAACCCAAATCCGATCAGAATCAGTTCTTGGACCCTTCCAGAGGTCCACCCCTACAGTGGAGGCCAATCCACAAGAACCCTTCCACGATAAACCTAACCGTGAAACCCCAGAACGTTCATGGATTTTTGGTGCGGGAACGTCGCGCCTTCCACAGCAAAACCATCGAAACCCAAGAAACCCAGGGCACCCTGTAGGCAAGCAGGGTGTTTCTTGGCATGGGTCTCCACTGTAACCTATCGCCAGAGGTCCAACTCGAATCCGACCAATCCTTGCACCCCTCCAGGGGTCCACCCCTTGTCCATTTCTCGAACTGCGTCCCGCCGCTCTCTTGCCGCTCTGGCTCTCAGGCCGCTGCCGCTACTGGTTCGCACTGGAACGTGTGCTCGGCCCCTCATGCGCCTGCTCGTGCCGTGCGGCCCTGCCGTTGCTCTTTCCGTCTTCACAAGGTTGCCGCTCGCACGAAAGAGCGCGCGCGTTGAGGAACAGCGCCCAGGCGGTTGCGGCCTATCGTCGTCCCATCCCATTATGCCACCTGCGCGCTGTCCACGACCCTGGCTGGCGCATGGGTAGGGTTCGGGCCTTGATCGTTCCTGCAGTCACTTTTCCCGCTGCCAGTCCCACTCTGGTGGCTTCCACGGCTCCTTCGGATCATCCACAACTGTTGCAACTTTTGCCGTGGTCGGTGTCGTCGGAGGATCCAGCCGTCTGCTCATCTTTCCTGCCGCTTTTCGCCCGCCCCCTCTTCCTCCCAATGCTGTTTCGTGCGGGCCAGCTCGGCCGAACATTTTTTGACCGTGCGGGGCCCCGCTTATGCATTCCCGCGCTTCGCCTTGCTTCTCACCCGCCTGCCAGGTCCATCCCGCGGCGTCCTCTCGGCACGCCGGTGTCGGGGGCGGCGATGGGGACGAACAGCCCAGGGGAGATGAATGCATGTATCCAGCGGCGCCTAAGGTCGACGAGACTCCTGGGCGATCGATTAAGCGTAATACCCGCCCCTGGGCTATTCGCACCTATCGTCGCCTCCGTTGGTCCTCTGTCCTCCACCCGTCTCCCTCCCTGGCTTAGCGTTCTCGTCTTGCCTGCTCCCCGCCATTTTTCCTGCGTCGCCTGGATTCTGCCGCCCAGCGGTCGACCAAGCTCGACTTCCACAAGGGCCGTCGGCGGTGATCTCGCATCCGCAACAGAGGACCATTCGCCTTGGCACCATCCCTGCTTTGAACAGATTGAACCCGCGAGTGCAACCTACCGCCGCGTCGGAGAAACCAGCGTGCGTGCGTGCGTGCGTGCGTGTGCGTGTGCGTGTGCGTGTGCGTGTGCGTGTGCGTGTGCGTGTGCGTGTGCGTGTGCGTGTGCGTGTGCGTGTGCGTGTGCGTGTGCGTGTGCGTGTGCGTGTGCGTGTGAGTGTGCGTGTGCGTGTGCGTGTGCGTGTGCGTGTGCGTGTGCGTGCGTGTGTGCGTGTGCGTGGGCTGCTTGTGCTGTGGTGCGTCGTGCGTCTGCCCGTGTGAGTTGCGCGTGCGCGGTGCGCGTGCGCGTGCGCGGTGCACGCGAGCGCGCGTGCGCGCTGTGCGCGTGCGCGTGCGCGTGCGCGTGCGCGTGCGCGTGCGCGTGCGCGTGCACGTGCGCGTGCGCGTGCCGCTCGTGCGCGCGTGCGTGCGGCGGCGTGCGTGCGTGCGTGCGTGTGCGTGCGTGCGTGAGTGCGTGCGTGCGCTTGCGTGCGTGGGGTGCGTGCGGTGCGTGCGTGCCGTGCGTGCGTGCGTGCGTGTGGTGTGTGTGTGTGTGTGTGTGTGTGTGTGTGGTGTGTGTGTGTGTGTGTGTGTGTGTGTGTGTGTGTGTGGTGTGTGTTGCGTGTGTGTGTGTGTGTGTGTGTGTGTGTGTGTGTGTGTGTGTGTGTGTGTGTGTGTGTGTCTGTGTGTGTGTGTGTTTGTGTGTGTGTGCGTGTGGGCACTAACGCGCGGACGGCCGAAAGCCGATCCAGACGGCCAGCCGAAGGCGTCAACAGAGGCTAGACGCGGGCCTCATCTGAATAGAAAGGCAGGCCACAGGGACCGCCAGACCCTACGCCCCTAGCACAAGCGAACGCATGAGCGCCAAGACCCCATGGCCACCCCACGACCAACGCGAGCAGCAGCCGCCCCCCAGGCCGCAAGCGGCGCCAGCCGCCAGCGGTGCTCCCCGCGGAGCTCTCGCCGCGGCGGCCTGCTCCCCTAGGAATCCTCGCCTCGCGCCGACCTGGCCCCCGAGGGCCCAGCGCCGACTCGGCGGACCGCCAGCGCGGTCCAGCAGCACAGGGAGAAGACCTGCTCCAGCTCGGACTCGCCCGCGCCCTTCCAGAACACCCAGGCAAGGGCGGCGACCCCCGGGGTAGACGCCCATCATAGAGGGCAGAAAATCCACCCCCATAATAATCACCCCGACAAGCGAAGCCGTTTAGTAAACGCGCTCAGGGAAGGAATCGAAGAGGCAGGGCTGATAGTAAACGCCCAAGGCCGTTTGGTAAACGCCGATCGTCGGGGTCTGGGTGGCTCTTCCTCCCTTGACATCACCTCCCCCGCGACTCCCGCCCTGGGGCCCGCGCCACTCCTCACCCGAAGGCCGCCCGGCCACGGCGGCACGGGCAGTGCCTGGCTCTGCCGGCACCGGAGACGGCCTCGCGCCCAGAATTGCAATCTGAGCTCGATTCCGCGCTCTCTCAGGCAGGCGCGCCCAGAATTCCAATCTGAACTCGTTCTTGCGCTCTCCCGAGCGAGCGTGCTCAGAATTGCAATCTGAGCTCGGTTTCGTGCTTTCCCAGAGGGCGCGCCCAGATTGGTGCTCCACGGCGCGCGCGCGCTCCTCCCGTCGCCGCCCACGGCCGGCGCGGCAGCCCCGGGCGCGAGCACGAGCGTGAGACCCGCGCGTGCGCCGCTGGCAGCTCCACCAGCGCTGCTCGAGGCCACCTCCGCCATGAAGGCATGAGGAGGAGGAGGAGGAGGAGGAGGAGGAGGAGGAGGAGGAGGAGGAGGAGGAGGAGGAGGAGGAGGAGGAGGAGGAGGAGGGGGAGGAGGAGGAGGAGGAGGAGGAGGAGGAGGAGGAGGAGGAGGAGGAGGAGGAGGAGGGGGAGGAGGAGAGGAGGGGGGAGGAGGAGGAGGAGGAGGAGGAGGGGAGGAGGAGGAGGAGGGAGGAGGAGGAGGAGGCGGAGGAGGAGGAGGAGGAGGAGGAGGAGGAGGCTGCTCGGGGCAACGGGCCGAACGGGCTCCTCGTCCCTCCTCTGCCCTAGCCCCGCGCCTAGGCTGCGCACGGCGCCGCCGCCGCCTAGCCTGGGGCCTGGATGGCGGGCTCCGGCGGTGCGGCCTCCGCGGGCGGCTCGGAGGGATCCTCGACGTCCATCGCGACGTCCGCCTCGGCAGCGCCGCGACCGCCGCACCCGCGCCGCCGCTGCCTCGGAGGGGGCGCGGCACCAGCACGCGGAGGCGCTGCAGTTCGGCAGCGCAGCGCTGCCACTGAGGCGCGCAGCAGGCCCTCGGCCGAGGGAGTGGCCTGCTGCGTGGCCTCAGGCGGCGTGGGTGGCGAGGAGGGCGCCGCGCGCCGCCTCCTCCGCACAACGCCGCTCCACTGGCTGCGTGAGCGTGCCTGGCCTCGCCGGGTGCGAGCGCGGCCGGAGGCGCGCCGAACGAACGAGGTTGAGCCGGATGTTTATTGTTTTTTGGTGCGGGTGTGGTGTGTGTGTGTGTGGGTGTGCGTGCGCGTGCGCGTGCGCGTGCGCGTGCGCGTGCGTGCGCGTGCGCGTGTGCGCGTGCGTGTGTGCGTGTGCGTGTGCGTGTGCATGTGCGTGTGCGTTTGTATGTGTGCGTGCTTGTGTGCACGCGCGTGCCTTTGCACGCGTTCACATTATTCCGTGGATGAGCTTTCCTGGCTGCGTTATCCTCCACAAGAAACCAAACCCACAACGATTGGTCGACGAGATGCCACTCACCGTCATCCCTCTTCTTCGCCCCCTCCTCACCCCGCTCCTCCTGCTCCTGCCTCCTCGGAGGAAAGACGGCTAAAGCCATCACAACCTGGATCGCCCTCCTCCTCTTTCTCCTCCTCCTCGTCCTCCTCTCTCTCCTCCTCCTCCTCCTCTTCTTTCTCCTCCTCCCCGTCCTGGAGGACGTCCGCGAAACGTAGGCCCTGCCACCGCGTGCCGAGAGACCTGTTCACGATGTCGGGGAACAACCTCCGAGCGAGAGGAAGAAGGAGGAAGACAAGGACAAAGAGGAGGAAAAGGACGAGGAGGAACCCGAGACGGAGGAAGACAAGGAGGAGAAGGAGGCGGAGGAGGAAGAGGATCCTGGAGGAGAAGGTGGACGGGCTCCTCCTCTTCCTCCCCCTCTCCCCTCGTATCCAGGAGGACGAAATCGTTCTTGGCGGAATGGTGTTGCTGAAGCAGTGCCCGTCCGGGAGGTTGAAATCTTATTGAACCTCGCAAGGGCTATTCCCATCCATGGGCAACGGCATCGCGGACGCGCTGGCGAATGCAGGAGCGCATACGGCCCTAAACGTCACTCAACCTCAGCTCAACCGCGTGGCATAATGAGAGCCACTCTTGGGCCGAACACGTATGCGTGCTGCGGCAGTGGTCTGGCGCCTGCCCCCAAGGCTCCTCTGCAGTTGATGCACCAGCGAGGGACAGACAGTAAAACGAGGTGTTGTGTCAAACACCAACCTTCTCCCGAAAGCAAAAAGCTTGCAATACTGGACACGACGCACCACGCGTCTGGGCTGGGGGTTGCAAGTCCGAGTGCGGCGTCCCGCTGAGGCTGAGCCCGACGCTCCTGGCCCACATCGCGATCCACATTGATCGCGCCTGTCTGCTGATGAGTGGACAGCTCTGGCGCCAGCTGTGTGGGAGAAGGTGGCCTGACTTGGTGGCGCGCACAAGGCGGTATGGGGGAGGGGGGAAACTTCTAAGAAGCAACTTCCCCCTGTGACATCGTACATAAGTACAGTTTTTCCGTGTCGTTGTCTTGTGGAGAGGGGGGGGCTGCGCGGGAGGGAGAGCGCACGCGCGCGATTGTCGATCCATCAGTCAGGCGACTCAGCCGAAGGGATCGTACTACCACTGTAGATACTGTAAGCACAGGTCAAAGCAGGTCATTCGACGGACTGTTTCGGAATGGCTCTCCAAACTCTCAGCGAAGGCGCCCCCGCGCATCGGAGTGTATGTACCTCATGGTGGACCGCCGTGGTTTGCATGTTCAAGGTTCGGTTAGGGCCCAGACGCTCCCGAACGCATCTTAAAGGAGGAAAATTCGCAGCCGCTCGAACACGGCGCGGAAGCCCGCGGTGGGGGGCGATGCCGTTTTACTTCGATATCACCTCCATGTACATGCACACATATGGATTTGCTCAGGTACTGGTATACGTAGATGTATGTGTAAATGTAGATGTAGACGTAGATGTACATGTAAATGTAGATGTAGACGTATGTGTAGATGCCCATGCCAATGTAGACGTGTATATGTATATGTATATATATATATGTATACATGCATGGAAATGTAGATGTACATGTATATGTAGATGTGAGTGTAGTTGTAACTGTACATGTAGATGTGGCTGTGGCTGTCTATGAATATGTGTACGCATATGTAGATGTATATGTAGATGTAGATGCGGATGCAGATGCACATGTCGATGTAGATGTATATGTAGATGCATCTGTAGATGCAGGTGTAGATGTAGATGTAGCTGTACTGTAGCTGTAGCTGTACTGTAGCTGTAGCTGTAGCTGTAGCTGTACTGTAGTTGTAGCTGTAGCTGTAGCTTACCTGGCCAAACACGTCTTGGAAATGGGCGACCGTGGCGGTGGCGAGCCGGGGCTCCAGCTCCTCACCTCGAGCCCTCCCTGGGAGACGACGGGGGCGGCGTTGGACAGCCCGGAAGAAACATCGAGCTGGGTGTCGGACTGGGCGTGGGGAGTGGCGTCGGGAAGGGCCCTGGGAGAAGCGCTGGGGACGGCCCAGGGAGAGCGAGGGAGAACAGGACGAAGGAGAAGGCGCACGGACAGACCAGGAGGAGAGACGGGAAAGGGAGGACCGTGCCCACTGATGTGCCCAGTAACGTTTGGAGCACGAATCCCGCGTAAAAGCGATGCGAACAACCAGGGGCCACTCCCGAACACAAGTTCTCATCGCCAGGACGGGTGCCGAAGAGAGTTCCCGAAAATACGGGTCACATCCCAATAGTTGTCACACCCCAATGAGTGGTCACACAAAGATAATTGTCACACAGGAGAGGCCCGCGGGCAACCACAGTGACACTGCCGACACAGTGCTCACACTGTGGCAGCCCTTGCTGGCTTGCGCGAACTGCCGCATGAGAACACAGCCGCCAATTTAAATGTTTGCTGCGCATGTTGGTGCAAGCGTTCCTACCTCGAAAGTGCAACGACAATCGCAATGCCACAGGTGCGCGGTGGCGGCGCTGACGCGGCATCCATTTCGCGGGCATTTGTGGTAGGAGAACTAATGGTCACAGGGGGGTTGTGGATGTGCGCACAGCATGCCTGTGAAAACTCTGGTGGGGCCTACGGTCTTGTTCCCCCATCGGCGACCTGTACTGCCAGATCCAGCCAACAGGAGGAAGAGAAGCAAGGACGAGGATGGAAGAGAAGAGGGAGGAAGAATAATTTGAAATTGCGCAGGCCACGAGCTTCCAGAGCTGGATAACTTCTGGGCGTACTGTCCCATGACGCACCAGGCCCTAAAGGAATCTGACGCCGACCTCCGCGCCCAGGGGGCAATGAACGGCACATTCGATTGGCTGGTCTGCTTCCAACACGCCGCTCCCAAGCTGCAAGTCAGGTGGGGCGAGGCGCGCCTCACAGCCACCAGAGTCAAAGCTCTCGACGCATTCGGGGACGACGACCGCCTGGGCCCTCTGGGGCACCAGCGGGGGGGGGCCGTCGGCTTCCTTCTGCCATGCGAGGAGGGCAGCCCATCCCATGCCCGACAAAGATTTCCTCACCGCCGTGAAACTTCGCCTTCGTTGCCACGTCTGCCGGCCAGGCGTCACGTGCCAGCACCGCTGCGACGACGGCACCATCTGCGGCGCGCCTCTGGACCGTGAATTGCGGGTGGCACGCGAGGCGTTGCGGAGTTGGACAGTCCCGCGCCGCTCGCGAAGACCGCGTGCGGGATTGGCACGCGCAGCTGCGTACCAACCTCACTTGCTTTGCGGCGGCCACGCAGCAACTTGTCCCAGCGATGGAGCGCGTGAGCTGGCGCAGAGGCGTGCTGGAGGCTGCCAGGCTGGACGTCGCCACCACGGGTCTGGCCGCAGGCCGGCCAGTCCACGTTGACTGGAGCTCAACATGCGAATACCCAGAGCAAGACCCTAGCAGGCAAGCCCAATCCAACCACGGCGGCGTTGCCGCAGCAGCTATGAACCGGGAGAGTCGGGCCCGTTGCCCCGCCGCCCAACGGGCGTGACCTTGCCCTTTTGGTTTTCGAGACATTGGGCCGCCCGCCCGACGAAACCGCAAAGTTCATGTGAGCCCGTGGACGTTGCGGGCTGGGGCGAGATGCTTGGCAGGGTGTTATGGCAGCTATCCCGACAGCACCAACGCGGCAGCGTAGAACTGGTGCTTAGAGCTATAGGCAAGTGAGGCCCCTCTACCGCTTCATGGGACAGCTATCAACACCACCACAACTACCACCACCTCAGCATATGGCGCGACAGCCAAGTCCACGACAGCGAAATCGAAAGTGAGCCTGGCAACTCAAATAGCATCCGATTCCATGGGAAGCGGATGGCAAATAGCGTCCGGTATCGTACTGAGGTGGTTCAGTAAGAGGAATGGACGGATAGGATAGGATAGGATCGATGTAATGATCTTTCCAGCACATAGCGAACACAAGCAGTGTCCGGGCAAATAGGGCGCGCGTGCCTTGAGCCAAAGGCAACGGCGCGCGAGCTACAAAGAGCTACCCTTAAAGTCGGGAGGGGAGGAGGCGGAGAGTATAGCCGCGCAGCCGTTAGGCTCTACAAAGGCCGCGCGCACAACTGCTTGCAATAAAGAAAACAGTGTGTACAGTCTGGCCTAACACCAGACTGTAAGGCGAGTTTCCTCGCAAAGCATTTCACGCAAATGCAAGATAGCCCCTTCGGACGATGAAGGGCTATCGGCTCAGCTAGAGGTAAGCCAAACGGGCCATACCTCACCGAGCAAACAGGTATTAAGGCAAAGAGCCTGAATCATATAGAAGCCGGCTCGTTGCCAGGCGTGAAATGTAAGGCTCGTTTCCGAGCAACTAGAAGGGCGCCTCTGTAGTAGGCGCCCATGCTGGCAAATTGGACCGCGGGGGGGCAACAAGGACAGACTAAAATTGATTAGACTTGGGTTTGTTTCTGTCCTCGGGACCCCGAATAGGAACAAACTGCTTCACGTCATACTTGAATGACTGAGTGCCTGACATCACTTCCAAAAGCAGCTCCCGAACGATGCTTCCCTTTGTATGCCCATCTGCGGTCATATCTCTAGTATCACACCACTGCACGTTATGTACTATACCTATATCCATGAGCTCACGTATCCAACTGATATGTCCAAGCAGAGTCCGTTCTGTCGGTATCTTAAGATCCTTGCTTGATAATGATTTATAAACAGACTCAGCGTCTATGGTAAGAGATACTTTAATGGCTAGGCCTCCAACTTCACGCATATCTCGTAGTTGTCGTGGAGTCTGAGCCCCTGCCTTGAGCTCGTGGAGAGTGATGAGCGTAGGGTAACACTCATCGAGGTTATGCGCAGCTGCGAGTGCCTCCGCAGCATAGCTGGACCTCACCTGCAGTCGGTGTGATTTGCATAGTCCGTCACAGAGGTGAACGACGGATTTGCCTTGAGGCGAGTTTCCTCGCCGTAATACATTGGCCCCGCGTATGCCGTAGCCCTTGGTCTCATCATCCTCCTACCCGGTGAGCTTCCGATACCCCGAATCGCTGTGTATGTCAACTTCATTCGTCGGCTTCATCCGAGGGAAGGTGATGCGTTTCGGGCTGCTGATCAGCTTTCGCGTCACAGCATTCAGTCGTCTGACTTGTAGGTTGGTGGGCTCTTGGATTTTCTGGAGAGAGACCACGTATACCATGAGCCAGATTTGAATAAGAAGGGCATAGGCGAGGGCTCCTCGCAAGCTGACGAACATGTCGGTAATGAGTTTCGTGGCTTTGGCATCGGCTGCCGCTCCTGTAAGTTCTGGGTGTGTGATAGGACGTAGTTGTTTGATATACTCGTCCTGATCCATGATCACATCCCCTTGGCCATTCTTGGTGTAGCGAACGGCGCAGTTCGTATATGAGTGTTTGTTAAGCTTGAATTTGCCAAACACCTTTTCGACACGTTGTGCATAGTCGTCTATATTTTTCTCTAGGCCTGTCATATTAATATCATCGACATGTTTTGCCGTTAGCAAGTCTTGGCTGAATTCAAATTCAGGATCATAACTGGTCGGTGTAAGGCCTATAGCTCGTGTGGTCGTACGAAATTTGAGAGAGAACGCTCTTGGGGCGTCCTTTGTACCCGTTCCTGGTTTGAGGCATCTAAGGCAGTGTCGGCTTTCGTCATAGGATGAAAAGCCGGGTAGTGTACGAAGTACCTGGGCACTTCCCGGTGGAAGGGCGAAGCAAACCATGCGAGTTTCCTCGCCGGTGGCATGGGCAAGTTCCTCATAGGTCAGACCCTTGAGGAACGCCTTATCGATATCCATGGATGCTAAGATCCACTCTGGATGGCATGCCGCCTCACTTGCCAGGAGTCTCTGGGACTGCCTTCGGGCGGTTCCCGAGAAAGTTTCCACATCGAAAGCCTCAGTGTCCAAAAATCCACGAAGGACAAGTCTGAGACGAATGGTTTTAACGTTCTCGGTACCCACCTTCACAAACTTCCACTTATATACGTACCTGGATGTCATGATGTTGGAAGCTTTGGATAAATCATACATCTCAAAGCATCGGTTATCAATCTAGATTTTGAGTTCAGTGTATAAAGCTTCAAGCTTCACTAACCTCTTTTGGATGTGCTGCTATGTCGGCTTTGGTGAGTAGGTCATCTTCCTTGACTACCACAGCACGTTTAGCAGCAGAGGATACATATACTCTCATCGTTGCGACCATATCAGCGTCGAGCTGTGCAAGTTGAATCTGATCCAACACTACCTTTGACATTCCTGATGTAAAACATAACTCAACATAGGGGCCATAGTCATCACTGTCAAGAGAGTAGCTCTCATCAGGTGTGGTTGAGCAGAGAGAGACTAGACAGGACTCTCGTGGATCAGGCTCGTCTCCGAGCGGTTCCGACAATGCGATATCTTCTTCGTCCACAGATGCTGAAACCAAAACACATTGGTCGGGCAGCATGGTTGTTGGGACGCAGTAGAGATAATCGTCGGTAGTTGTCGTGGGATGAAGGTCCATACGTAACTCGTCGTACCACTCTTCCAGTATCATAGCTTCGATATTATGTTCCTCGTTTTCTTCATAGATTGTCGACAGACGGCCTTCACTCGGCGATGAAGCACCTGGGGTATCTGGCGGAGGCCTGTTTCCAGGCGAATCGCGTTCTCCAGACGTGGTGCTTGAGTGCTGATATTTGGCCAAGTCGTCGTGCAATCCTGAGGAAGGGACACGTGAAGTCAAGCATTGGATAAGTCTGGAATGAGTGCTACCAGTGATTTGAGAAATGTTCAGGCCAGTACCCACACACTCATAGTAGTGGAAGGCTGGGCTGATATCGTTGTCGTAGTGGATCAGCGTAGGCCCGGTGGCGTACTTTACTGCAGGTAGACTTGACACACTTTTGGCCAACCTAACTGCTACTACGTGTTCTACTCGGAAATAATTTCGCACGAGATACTGTAGTGCTAGATGTACGCGCGGGTGAAACTTGCTGTCGTCTGAGAGATTGAGGTTTCCCTTGTAGTCTGGGATGTAACCGAAGACTTCGGCAGGTTTCCCTGCACCGAGGTGTGCCACATATGTAAGGACGGTTTGCATGGCCATACTATCCATGCCAAGTTCCCGTGTGAGGAGACATTCAATGTATAGTGTGTGACGAGCATCAGGGTACATCACAAGTACCTCACGAGATCCTGCCTTGACAACAATATGTCCTCTTTCAGGCACGTTACGGATCACCGGGAATGGGCCGTTCCAGCCTCCATGATCGTCCTTAGTGGCAGTGGGTCGATGGTAGTCGACCAGATCCCCTGCTGAGTAAAGGCGAGCACCATCAGGAGCCTTTTTAGCCCTGAGAGCACGATTTGTCTTGGCCACAGCAGTGGCTTGAGTTGTGGCTTCTAGGCTAACTTCCCTCACACGACGTTCCCGTTCGTGTCCTGATGTCTCGGGTCCCTTGGGAAAGTCAAGGGTGTCGAGGTCAGGAAGAAAGGGGGGCTGGCGTCCAGTGTGTGCTTGGTATGGCGATACTCCGTTGTAAATCGCGAAGGCATTGGCAACGAAGATGCCTTCAGCCAATACTCTAGTGAATACAACAGGGATGTTGTGTCTATTCAGCTCTTCCTCAATCATGTGGAGGACGCCCCTGAGAATGCCGTTTCGTGACTCAATTGAAGTCGCGCGTTGGCCAGGCGCTCGGATACGGAGTTCTGTGCCCTTATTGGCCATCATGGCCTTAGCGGCATCATTGTTCAGGGCGCCTTCTCCGTCTAAGTATAAGACTTTGAAGGGTCCATGATAGGCAATCCAGCAGTAGTGGTAGGCGTCAAGTATAGTATCACGTTCTCTGTCGGAGATTTCTTGGCCTGCTGCCAGGCGAATACAACGATCCATAATGTGAAATATGGTCAGTTTCTTGTAACACATGAGATCCATTTCGCCTTCGTCGAGCCAATTACCAGGAAGGCTCACCGAAGGTAATGTTGAGTTTCCTGGACGTTCCCATGCTCTGCATTCCCGACAGGTATCGCAAACTTCTTTGATCATATTCAGTCGAACGTTGCCCAGTCCCACTTTGTCTCGGATTAGCCTCATCTTGGGTTCCTTCGCATGATACCACCGCAGGTGCAGTTTACGGAGTTCCTTTTTAACGACGTGAGGTTCATGACTACGGAGATTTTGCAGACTGTGTTGGGTGTCAAATCTCGTCCAGTCGGGTAGTCGTGGAGCCCCCGAGCCGGTGGAGGCAAGAGGGTTCCTTGTAGCTCTCCGCAGTCGGTCTCCTTCGTCAACTGCATCTGGTGGTGGTGGTACGCCTTGTAGGCGGCCACGACGGGCCGCTACCTGTGGCGCTTCGCTAGAGGACGCAGAAGGCGCGTTTCCACGCTCGGGGGCGTCTCGTAGCATGTCGTAACTGCTGGCACCAGATGTCGGATCAACGTTACCGAAGGATCGTGGTCGCGGTGGCCTGGCGTGCGCGCCTTGGCGGCCACCTGACTCTGAAGCTTGGCCCTCACCAGGTTTAGGTAAGGGTTTCCACCAAGCTGGCACGGTCTTACCTTCGGGGTCGTGGTCATCTAGAAGTTAAAATGGTTCAGCGAAACGACATTTACCAGATTCGGTATCGAGGTGGTTCTTAACACCTTTGCTTCTCGTAAGATCCCTCTGGCATGCGGGACATGGCCAATATACAGAGATGGAATCATGATACTTACACTGCGTAGGGTCTCTGTTGTGGCTAGGACTGTCCTTTCGGACGTTGTCGATGCATGCCGGGCATGTGGCCACCTTTGGGATGATACGATCACCGATGCGTCTCATACCTTCGAGCAGGGTAAGCATGTGCAGTACTTGTAGGCGCGTTTCCGCGCGTAGTATCAATGGCTTTCGCCAAATATACGGCTTCCACAAAGGCAGACTGCAGTCGTCGAGTGTATTTTTGTGCCAGTGAAAGCTCTCTGTTGCACGGTTGTGCGTGCACATGCTGACCGCTGCATTTGAGTCGCTCAAAGGGTTTAAGAATCGTCTCATCATTGCTGGTGATATTTGTCGGCTTCTTAATATGGTCACCAGCCGTATCTTTGAGTCCCGTCGCACACTGATCAATGCGCACGGTTGTAATGTGTGGTCGGTTGGCAATTTTCTTCCATGGGGAAACTATCATCCACCCATGTTCCTGTAGGTTTTTCGCGTATAAACCACCTCCGTGCATCATCTTGAGTAACAGCAATTTTACCACAATAAGTTATGTGTGGTAAATCTTAGTTGTGGTGCTGTTCCCAAGTGTTGTGATTGACTTTGTAGTTGTAGTAGGATGGTGGTCCTGTGGTGCGGCAACTGGGTTGTAGCATGGCAACTCGTACGTAGCATATAGCAAAGTAATGATCTACAATCCGCTGCACCGAGGGGTCTCCCAGGTCGACATACGTGGTCTTCTCTAGGTTGCCTCCTGAGGAGAGTCCCCTTGAGAAGGCAAGCTCTGAAATACCACCCTCACCGCCACAGAGCTCCAACATGTCCACGCAATTGTTATGACCGTAGCATAGTGTAGCAACTATGCTGTATATGTCAGCGTGTGTGTCGGGCATTTTTGTGGGGAGGGTAAGGAACAGGTCATCGTCCTCATCGGAGCTTATCAGCTCAATAGGGACGTCAGTACTCCAGGTCGCCATAAGGTCCTGTCCGAGTCCTGACAAGTCGTCGCCGCAATCGTCGTTTCCGTCTTCAACATGCTTTTTAATGCGACGAGGCTTGATGCCTGCTTCCTTTTCGGCTTTGAGCCTTTCCTTTTGCTTGATGCGCGATTCTGTAGGTGAGACTTGCTCGTTTTGTTCGCGGGTCTGTGTGCCCATTGTCGTGGTTGAGTGGGTACATGCGTCAATCGCCAGAGTCGGGAGGGGGAGAGAACAGTCATCTATGATGACGCGTCGAAGTTTCTGTGGTGATTGAGTCGGCTCGTTTCCGAGCAAGACCGGTTCCTCGGGTTGCCAATACAACCGAGTGCTGATGTTGGCAATCCCTGCAGGTAGTGGTGCATGCCAATCGTACCCTGTTGGTTGATCGGCGACTGAGATATCCTGAATAACCGCATTGGTATCCAGGTTAATCGTTACACGTCGGATAACATCAGACCATTTCGGTCCTCCCTTGTTGGTCGTCACGTAGTGATGGATGTTATGGTCCGTGCGTGTATAAGTGTTCAGATATATAGGCACGTTTCCGTGCGTGGTGGTGCTTCCCAGGATTTTGTCGTTCAGATGACGGATGAGTGTAGTACGTGTCTGAGCTCGCCATTCAGCATGCCGTACCGCATGACCATACCAATCCAACACATGTTGTGGTATCGCCTGTTTGCATGTACATGCCCACAGTTTCGAGCTAATCGGTATTGATGTCGCTACCTGCATATAATTACCACTCGGTGTACTGTCTTGCATATTGAACCGAATACCGAAATGACACAAACGCATCCGTATCACTGACAACTTAAGATCTTCCAGGGTATCACGTACTGGAGGTAACTTCCAAACATATCCTGGGAACCAAATATTATGAATTTCATGCGGCGTTTCCTGGCTTTTATCAAAAGGTTCTGGATACGTGACCAATGTGGGGCCACTCGCTTTCCTGGAGTTCGTACATACCAGTCACCCCGGGTACTAATCCATATGAAAGTGTAATCTCCACTGATCACCGCACCCAGGTAATCTGTGCCCACGCTCGTCATAAGCTCATTGTGGGAAATACGATCACAGATATAACCTCGGGTGCGGAGGTCGGCGCAAGCCTCTCTCGTATCTTCAATGACAAAAGCCCTCTTACTAAGGCAGGTTACCCCGCTGTCCTTGTTACCCCCCGGCTTTTCGGCCAACAGGCGAGACGACGAGGGGGCGACGTCGCCCTGCCATCTTCAAGATAAAGAAGATGTGCCTGCAATGTCTGCCAACATCTGGGCTTCCCTCAGGTGCTGGAGCTCAGCACTGCAGCGCGCCGTGGCCTCAGAGGCGGATTGCTCCGCAAATGCTGTCAGCATGGATGGATTATCCATCAGCTGTTTCAGCACGCCTTTGGACCTCGCGTCGCTGACTGTCTGCAGCTCACGGTAAGTGTACCCCATCACTATCTTCCGGCGGGACCGCACAGCGTCCATGGGTACACTTCCACCATGCTGGGCCAGTGCCCTGGCAACGAAGCAATCGAACGTTTCAAGATCGTCGATGCTGTCGCCTCGCATAGTGGCCTTGGCGAGCGTCACCATCAACCCCTGAGGCAGGTTTCCCTGCAATGGCTCGCGCTCCTGCGCCGGGGTCGTCTCGCCCGTCAGCACCGTCTGGAATGACATGCTGCTTGAGCTCGAGGCGGGTTGCCCCGCAGCTCCAAAACGATCACACCTGATCGACAGATGCCCTGACGGCAGCTTCGTCGTCGGCATGATCTTGGAGCCCTCGGGGAGCTCCATCTTGACCTGCCCCTTCCCAGGGAATATCAGCTTCTCCTGGCCTCGTTCAAGCACAATGATCGTGCGTTCGTCCTGCGTACTATCGAGGCCTAGGATGGCTGGCAGGTCTGCCACAGCCTGACACAATGTTCGTCTTGTACGAATCGAGCTGGGTCGACCCCTGGTACTCGCAGGCAATGCTGAATTGTGCCTACGGTATCCGATGGGGCCGACCCTTCTCCCACTCCGTTGATGTTCAAACGAGAGCGAGGCTCGAACGTACAAGTACGGCCGTGTGCCTCAGCAGCCTGGACGAACTTGCGGCTCGTGCTTTCACCCATGATGTTGATATTCGAGCCTACATCGATGAGGATAGAGTTTCCACCATCGTCCAAGAACGTCTTACTCGGCTGCTTGATGTGCACCGTTTCTGAAGTGTCGGCTGTGCTGTTTGGCGGGTTTCCCCGCAGGTCAATTGTACTCCCTGGCGGGTTACCCCGCATGACGCTGGCATACGGCCTGCCTTCGGCCATACGTACCAGGTCGATGTACTGGAAGTACGACACGTGCTGGACGTGATCGCCACGCTCCTCCCG
This sequence comes from Prorocentrum cordatum, assembly GCA_963575745.1. Classification (NCBI taxonomy): domain Eukaryota; class Dinophyceae; order Prorocentrales; family Prorocentraceae; genus Prorocentrum; species Prorocentrum cordatum. Next base: position 112,451 of record CAUYUJ010021928.1, on the reverse strand, counting down.
CCAGTTGGCATACTCATCACGTGTGCTCTTATACTGCTCGCGGGTCGTGCGTCTCGTCAGCGTCAGATACGAGTGAAGGGCAGTATCCTGCAACCCCTCATTCGTGAGGTGATCCCTGTACTGCAGCCACTCCTCGAACTCCTCGTTCGTCGCTGTGATGTCAACGGCCCTGGCTGCTGTTGCTGCTGTTGCCACTGAGGAATCTGAGAGGTCAAGCGACGCACCATCAGTCTCAGGATTGTCGGCGTCCAGCATAAAAGTTGTGTGCGCATTATCCATTTGATTCTGGAAATGCCGAACACGCAGCTCACGCAACTGATCAGGGTCCAATGCCATATCTGCCCCGCCCCCACTCTGGGGAGACAACTGAGGAGTGTTAGGCAGGTTTCCCTGCTGAGGCGTCGTCATCGGGATAAGCTGATCGAAGTATCCCGTCTCCATCGGCGGCCTCACCTCCTCTGGCAGGTTTCCCTGCTGCTGGGGCTGAGCTGTCTGCCTATCTAGCATCCTGGCTGTCATCTCGTCCACCATGCTCCTCAACTCCCGCAGCTCTCTCGCGGCTTGCTCAAGAGTCTGAATGAAGGAGCCGGTCCACGGGAATGATGGCGCTATGATGCCAGGTGCTCGGCAGATAGCACACGGTGGCTGCTGAGGATCTCCCTCGCGCTGATTTGCGACATGGCCCACCACATGAATTCCAGCACCCCTCATAGAATAAGTGATTACACCTCAAACGATAAACACTTGCCCTGGGCTGAAATTCTTCGAGGCATACCGCGCAGGTATCCTCCATCCCAATGAGAACTTCCACATCTGCTGCTCTGGGATATACCCGCCGCTGTCTCTCCAAGACCGTCTCGGAGGGCATGAATGCTGCTGGGGGATCCACTGATGGATCCAGCACCTCCGGCACTCCGGCAGCCACAGCTGGAGGGGCTGCTGGCACGGAGGCTGTAGGCGTCACAGCAGGCGAGTTTCCTCGCAATGGTGAGCCTCTGCTCCTCACGACCTCAAGCGCGGCTGCACGCGAATGATCGCGCACGTTCTGCACGGCCTGTCTGCGCCTAAAGCATGCCTGTTGAGTGTGGCATGTCTGCCTGATATAATCAGGCACACCTCTACTGCCAGACGATATCGAATGGGCAGTGGGTTGGACAGCCACATCTGGCGTCGTCGGCGCAGGCATAAAGGCCATGTGCGGATACATGGACTGATCACTACAGCGCACGTTAGTGAGGCTGTGGAACTGATCCGCCATTTCACGAACAAACTTGTTCGGGACTCTAGACCCATCAGGGTACAGTGGCGGATTCATGTGTGCTGGCGGTGGCCTCTGGCCCTGGGCCATGCTCGGGTGAGCATTGAAGGCTGGGATGAAGGCTCGTTGCCGAGCAGGATCCCTTGGATTGGGACCCTCAGGCGCCCAGGACCAGGCCGGCCTCCATCTCTGACCACTTGGGTGTGGCAGATTATGGCTCTGCACCTGCTGCACAGCGGCTGCCACCCTTGCACGGTAGTCTTCAGGCACACCAGCGACAGAGGTATGACCAACAAACGGTCGTGAATGACCTGGGGTGCCGGGCAGGTTTCCCTGCTGACTCGTTGGAGTGCCAGGCGGCATCATGTTCAGGAGAGCTGTACCATGCTCAGCCCTAGCCGCTGCGATCCTCTCCATGAGGGTGCCACTCGTGGCGGGGCGACCAGGAGTCCCGAACGGAGACTGTGCAGGTGGCGTCGCCATTGGGGTCATGCCCCTCGGTGTGTGCATACTTGGCGAGGGGCTACCATGCATCTGCTCGAATCGAGCAGGCTCTCCAAAGATGCGGCCGAACGTCTGCGGGTCTCCCTGCGGCTCAGGCATCTCATTTCTGAGTCCATTTATAGGCCGGTTTTCCTGCATGGCCTGACGATTTCGCGTCGCCATGGCGGACATTGCTCCCTGGCCAGCGGCCCAGGGGTCTTGTTGGTATAACCTGTCCGCCAATTGCTCCACCTGTTCAGGGTTCAGAGCGGCCGCTATCTGGTCCAGGTCCGAGGTGCTGATGGCCTGCCAAGATATGGCGCCAGGCCCTTGGCTTGGGGCACGGCTTGGTGCCGCGCTCCGGGCCTCACTCTCGGTGATCATGAAGATATGGTGGACCTCAGGCTGGTTTCCCAGCGTGGCAGGGCTGTAGTGGTCCCCAACCTCCCTGTGGAGGTAGACCATGGGAGGGTCGACGCCCTCTTGGTTTCGGGACCACTGGTATTTGACGCCGGCACTGCCAACGTCAGCCCACCTGCCAGGGTTCGAAAGCACGGCGGGGGGAACACGCACCCGGCGATCCTCCAGGTACTCTGGATTGCGCCAGTGCTTCCCCGTGGCAAGGTCCTCTACATGGGAAATGTAGTAAGGTTCTATGATGCCATTATTTCCCTCGGACAAGAGGACTCCGTTATCAGACCAGCAGAACTTCATACCATCTTGCATGGCCTTGTGCCAATCTACGAAGATGATAATGTCAGATTCTGGGTCCCACCCACTGTTCACGGCACGACGGCGGACCGTCGGCACGAAGTGGATGCGCGACCGGCCTGTCCCCTGTTTCTTCGTGTCGTGCTCGGGTCTACAGGACAGGCCGTGCCACATAATGCCTTCGAAGGCATTCCACCGAGTGCCACGCATAGCGACCTCGGGGTACGGGGCCGGTCTCCGGGCAGGTTGGTCGCACAGTACAATATAATTGTACAGCGACCATGGAGCTTTCAATGTCCATGAATGCCTCTGAGAGGAGCGGATGAAGATCTCGGGCTCGTCGGAGTCCCGCATTAACACCTTGAACTGAAGGCGTTGTTTTTCTTCACCGTCTGGTTCACGGACATGAACCACTTCCATCATGATGGCCGCCAGTTGGTCCACCGATCGACCATATAGGTTCGCGGTAATGACCTTGGCCTCGTCATGTCTGGGATTGCACCCATCATGCCTCGATCGCCCGGTTTTCCATGGATACTTATTCACGAGCTCTACGAGGTTAATCCAGCCATCATGATCATCGAATGTAGCCAGATCCCACACAGGATCATGTGCTCTGACCGGCGCATGTCTGCATATCCTACTGAGGGCTTTGCTCAGTTGTTTGAGGGTGTGATTGGATCTCGGGACAATGTTGTCTTGCCTGCATTTTCGCATGAATTCCTCATCCACCGAGCGTATCGGTGGGAGTTTCCGCAGAGCAAGTCTATCCCTGATCACACTCGGAGTCCCACTGGTGAAGGACGTGTCTCCTGGGTGGTGCAGCTGATCCACGGGCGGGTTCCCCCGCGCAGGAGCCTCTGTCGCTGAAGAGGCTGCGGCTCCTGACGAGGAGGAAGCTGCAGCAGCAGCGCCTGGCGGGTTTCCCCGCGGTGATCCGCGACTGGCGCTACCCCTAATCGTCGGCGCCCAGTTACCCCTAGACATAGCACCTTCGTCGGACCTTTTGGAACGGGCCGCCGCGGGCGAAGCTGGCGCAGGGGCATACCCTGTGCGCTCGAAAGCCGCCGCCTTCTTGGCAATGGAACTGCTACGACTAGGCGAGCGTCTCCGTTCCTCCACAGGGTCCTGAGGTTGCTGTTTGGGCTCAGATACTTGTGCTGGAGTTGCGCCAATCGGCGATCTCGGGGTTTCAGAGCGAGGCGCCTCCATCTGCACATCTGGCCCAGGAGCCTCAGAGCGTGCTTTCGGTCTCATCCGAAGACGACTTCGGCGCTGGAGTTTCACTCTTAGCCTTCGATTGTAGTGGGGGCGGGGGTTTCTTAGCCCCCTTCATGTAAATCTTTCTGGAGTCCAACAGCATTTGGCGAGTTGCCTCGCGTGCGCGTTCTTCTGCTACCCGCATGCGTTCTTCATCCGCCGCAACTCGCTGGGCCTTCTTTTCATCCTTAGATGTCGATTCTGGTCGTTGGGACTGGCTAGAAACGCTGGGCGAGTTTCCTCGCATTCCAGGAAGATTAAAGAGCGCGTCATTTTCTTCTTGGGTCATGGGCACCAGTCCTCCCCTTGGAACCGGAGGAGGCTTATCCCCTTCATCTTTCGGCTCCAAGTGACCCATGATCCCGAGACGACGATTGACCTCTGCGATCTCGTCCTGTGTCATCGGGATCAGTGGCGGATGGGCGCCCTCCTTATGAGGGGTTTTGCCCCTGTTTGGGCTCAGACCTTCATTGTTTCCTACAGGGCATCCCGGCCTGTGGTTCTGGAACGGCTGGGAACATGGTCCACGCGCTGCTTGAGGCCTATGCAACTTGCGAGCCGCGATAACGTTTCGCAGCTGTGTCCGCACTTCTTCAATTTCAGGGCGGCGGATGTTTGTTGCAATTTGATAGCCTCCGCGGATGGCCTTACCCTGAGCGCCCCTATAGGCAGGGTTGCCCTTGCCGAAGGCCGAATGTTCCCCTTTACGGCGTCTTGGATCATTGTGCGGAAGTAATTCGCCTCCTCGCCTGAGAGCGTGTTCCTTTGGGCCAGCTTGCCTCCACTCACGGGGAAGCCGAGCCTGAGGATGTGGCTCTCCTCTGACGCGCGGATGGGAACGAGACCTTCCAGCATTCTCATCAGATGAGGCTGCCGAAGCAGCCTGAGTAGAAGCCGGCGGAGGCGCCGCCGGAGGCTCCTGTGCGATCCCAGGTGGATCGGCTAGTAAGGGCGGGTTTCCCTGCTGGCTGGAGCTCGGCGCAAATGGCGCTTGTGCCGATGGTGATGGTGCTTCAGGCTCGTCAGGATCAAAGTCCACCTCTACCTCGCCGTTGACTTCCATCATGAGGATTGTGGCTTCGTCCTCGCCTAGCCCGCAACCATCGCCCTCTTCTTCTTCTGATGTAGAACTACCAATGATGATGGCCATTGGCGCAGCCGGGACAGGCAGGTTTCCCTGCATAGCCGGCGTCTGCGCGTCGCTCGGCTGTCCCGGGGTAGGCGGCACGGTTGTCGGCTCAGGCTCGTTGCCGAGCACAGGCTGCCCAGCAATGTTGCGCATGGCAGTGTTATTTGGCCATAGTCCCGCCGCCTGGAGACCCCATCCTGGCGGAGGAAGAGCCTGGCCGCGCATGGCGATGGCCCTTTCAAGGGCATCGCGCCATCTCCCTCGGGAGTACAACACGTGCCTCTGCACGTCCTCAGGGTGCACGCTGTCGATGAGGGTTAAAGCTGCCAACACTAACTCCGAGTCGTCGCAAGCGTCAGTGTCCTGCAGCGTCATGATACCAGCTTCGATGCTTCCTCATGAGGGTTTGCAGTAGTGCGCGTGGTCCGTACTCGCCTGGAGCAAGCGAACCAGGGGGTGCAAATGGGACCTCTGGTGCGCCTGCAATGAAAGCTTGAACGGACGCTTGAGACTCCATTTCTAGAAGTTCATCATTATTTCGGGGATAGATAGGCCTGTTTCCAGGCGGGAGTTCAGGTGGAGGTTGGAGGTTGCGGTCAACCTCGGAAGGCGAGGCCTCAACAGTGATGTCCTCGTCACTGCTTTCGTAGGCCATGATGTTGCCTGGGTTCCCGAACATCCAGTCGAAGAAAGACAAAGGCTGGTTTCCCAGCGTACCGTGATCCACGGGAGTGAGCTCGTTGTTGCCAACAACGAACCTGCGGACGTACTCGAGGTAGTACGCGTACAATCCATGACCATACGCCTCGAGCTCGTCGACGTTGTCCATGCAACTGACCCGAGTGTAAAATATCTGTTCCATGGCCTCAAAATCCTGGAGGCTCAGATATTCGATGAATGGTTCACTTGAGCCAAAATGGACTTCGGTCGATCTGCCCTTTCCATTCCCCTTCGCTGGACAATCTCTCACAAGATGGTCGGTACTATCACACTCATGGCACTTTAGAACCTGGCCGTCTCTACCTCGCGGGTTTCCCCGCCTACCTTTGCCTTTTCCTGAGGTCTCTCTACGGCCTTTGCCGCGGCCCTTTCCCCCGAAGAATATCTCATCATACTGTTCATCCGAGAGCCTCTGGAAGAATGCCGCGATGCCTCGTCCGTTCAACCTCCGACGACCCCGCTTGCCCTTACCTTTTCCTTCGAAGCTCCTCCGCATCCTCCTCCTAACACGTCGCACTGGTTTTCGTGTGAACCTCGTCCACCTCCGTTTAGCTTGTTGTAATAACCAAAATAGGTGTTCAGCCCGCTGATTGCCAGTTTCCATATTCATAATATCTGACCAGTCTATAAAGCTTCAACACCGTCGGATGATGCAGTATCAGCGTCGGTGCCGGAGTCGAAATCATCGTCTCCCAAGTAGGTGGACACGCCGTCGGTAAGGGGGTTTGATTCACCCCACAGAGAAAGGTGTGGTTGAGGTTCTCTGGAAGGAGGGCTGGTTGCCCAGCTTGGTTGTGGTCGATCCCCTGCTAATAAAGCAGTAGATTATCCGGGATCATCGGCCCATATGCTTGAGGGCCCGTTTCCAGGCTGGGCTTCAGTGGTTAAGGTAGTGTAGAAGTTTCCACTACCAGATCCCCTTCCCCTTCCAAACACAGATCCTATATTGCCAGGAGTCCGTTCTGATAGGTGGCCTATCGAACGCATCCTCTCCAGCAACTCATCATACTGTTGTTGAGTTCGGGGCGTTTGAAGATTGAGTGGCTGTAAGAGTTGCATGGCTCGCTGGTTGCCGACGCCTGAGGCGCGGAACAGGATCGTGGTTAGTAACTGGAAGTTGGGAAGGTCGAATCCCACCGACTGTGCCTCAAGTCGGGCCATTTCGAATCGGGTTAGAGTGACATCGACTCGTTCTCCGTGAGGCACATGGAAGTCGATGAGCTGTGTGCCGGAAGTGAGCTGGCGCTCATCTTCCAGGCGCTCGAACTTCATGCTTAGGAGGAACATGATGTAGGTCACTGGGTCTGTGTGGACCCCATCGATGTCAGCACCATAGTTTATAATGTCAGGTGGTACCCTCATGGCGAGTGTTCTCGCTAGGCCACCTAGGCCGCGTTGTATAGCGGCCGCTTGGGCCTGTGGCGTCATACGTCCGCTAGTGACGTTGAGCCATGCGTTGACCTCATAAACGTACTCACGAAAAGGTACGTTGCCTTGAGGGTCCCAGTATGGGCCATGTGTTTGCCCATCGGTGCTGTTTTCTCCGCGGCGCATGTGTCCGATTGCTGCCCCCAGCGCGAACCATATGATAGCGAAGATAACCAGCCCAAGGCTGTGTAGATAGGGGTGGTTATTAGGCGCGTTGCCGCGCTGGGGTAGCGCCTTGTTGAGTCTTCGAGGCGCTCTATCTGGCGGATCCCTCCGCCCATGCTTCAAGTATTGCGCTTTTGGCTCGTTGCCGAGCGGTTGGTAGTAGCGCAGTGGTGAAGCGTATATGGTACCAATGTTGTTGTCTAGACGTCGTACCTCTCGTGTTGCTTCTTGCTCTTGGATAGATCCTCGTAAACGTACTGGGAGTGATAGCGCAAGGTGGTAGGTGGTCACGAAGATCGTGCCGAATAGTATGAGGATGAGAAGAGCAAGAGCTGACCACACGAGGGTGCGGCCAGCTCCGCTACCAAGTCGAAAGTGAGCCTGGTAACTCAAATAGCATCCGATTCCATGGGAAGCGGATGGCAAATAGCGTCCGGTATCGTACTGAGGTGGTTCAGTAAGAGGAATGGACGGATAGGATAGGATAAGATCGATGTAATGATCTTTCCAGCACATAGCGAACACAAGCAGTGTCCGGGCAAATAGGGCGCGCGTGCCTTGAGCCAAAGGCAACGGCGCGCGAGCTATACTCCCGATACTATAACATCTCACAAAGAGCTACCCTTAAAGTAGCGAGCCCAACACCAGCTGCGACAAGGGCTTGACCACGTAGATTGCCGAATTCTGTGTTGTAGGGTTTCTTGTTGTCTGGTAAGGTTTCTGAATTCTAACAAGCATTCGCGGACTTCGGCATGCGTCGCTTCCCCTCCCGGGGCCCCAGTCCCCAATAAAAACACGATGGGCCGTCGCTCCCGAGGCGACGGCCCCTAGTTAAAAACGATGGATATGCGTCCCGAGCTTCCAAGACGGCCCATGCAGGCAGCTAAGGACACCACGATGGCCCCAGATGCCTCAAGGACGGCCCACGGTGGCCCTAAGGCGGCCGAAAAAGGCATTAAGACGGCCCAAGATGCCTCAAGAGGGTCCAGCAGGGCCACAAAAGGACCTCCAACAGGGTCCGAAGAAATCAATATCATTGATTTCTTGACGGGATGTGGAAGATTTTCGGATTCTTTCTTGGGGGGGTCCCTCAGCTCAGGACGGCCCAAGAACCCTGTGCGATGGCCCAGAAACGGTCCAAGAGGCCCCCAACAGGGAGGGCCCCAAGATGGCCCAAGGGAGCCCTAGAGGCTTTCAAGAAGGCCCCCCGTGGGACCCAAAACGATTTTAGGCCCAAGACGGCGCCAAGACGGCGCCAAGACGGCCCCCCGACACCCACCGTACGGCCAGGAAGGCCCCATGACGGCCCAAGAGGGCCCCAAGACTGCGCAAGAGGGCCCCAAAACAGCCCAAGCCCGAATGGACCGACCCCCCAGACTGCCTCACTGAGGGTAAAGACAGCCTGAACACGGAAAACGAGGTCCATGAGAGCTCCTCACATCTTGAAGACGAAAGGTGCCACATGCGACGGCCTTCCTCTACCTCCTCCTCCTCCTCCTCCTCCTCCTGCTGCTGTTCCTCCTTTTCCTCGTCATCAGCATCAGCATCATCATCATCATCATCATCATCATCATCATCATCATCATCATCAGCATCGTCATCATCATCATCATCATCATCATCATCATCATCATCATCATCATCATCGTCATCATCATCATCATCGTCGTCATCATCATCAACATCATCATCATCATCATCATCATCATCATCATCATCATCATCATTATCAGTACCATCACCATCACCATCACCATCACCATCACAATCGTCATCACCACCACCATTGCCATCACCATCATCGTCATCACCATCATCCTCATCGTCACCATCATCGTCATCCCCAGCATCATCAGCACCAGCAATAACATCACCACCGACAACATCATCAATATCATCAGCATTGTCATCATCATCATTTCCGTGCTGATCCTCCTCCTCCTTATCATCACCCTCATCATCCGCATCATTATTGTCTTCATCATCACCATCATCCTTAGCATCCTCATCCTCATCCACATCCTCATCGCCGGCACCATCACCATCACAAAACACCAGCACAATCACCACCATCACCAACATCCCCATCCTCATCCTCATCCTCATCCCCATCATAATCTTCCTCAATCATCGTCATCATCATCATCAAACTCACCATCGTCATTGTCACCCTCATCCTCATCATCATCCTCATACTCATCCTCATCGTCGTCGTCCTTCTCCTCCTCCTCCTCGTCCTCATCCTCATCATCATCATCATCATCATCATCATCATCACCAGCGTCCCCATCGTTCCCATCATCCTGACACTCCCCAACATTCTCATCACAACTCCTCAAAACCTGGACACACGAGGTGTCAGATGTGACGGCCTCCCGTGCCCCCTCGAGCAACCCCAACCCAGAATTCTGAGTTGAAACGTTGGCGCAACTTGCCGCATGCAGCTGGATTCTTTCAGCGACGACCATCATATTTTGCGTCGACAACTCATCAACACAGTAGGAATCATCGCCTGGTAAGGAGTGCCACTGGGCCAAGCCTTAATGGGACCTGCCCCATGGGGCCCAGGCAGTGGCTGACATGGAACCCAGGACCTGAACTACGGGGCCCCCCCTGTGTGACGGGGGTGGAAACCCACTCAGATGCGCCCAGGCCAATGGGATGATGAGTTTTTCCCCCACCGCAGCTCTCACGCACAATCATCCACCAACCACGTCAGAGCTCCAATCACAAGACGAGCTATGCATGCAGGGAGGAGGAGAGGAGGCGCAACACAGAGAAGCAAGAGAAGAAAAGAGCAGCGGCGGGTAGGCCGAGGGGAGGATAAGGAGAAAGAGGAAGAGAAAGACCAGCGTCATTCCAAGACACATCAACGATGTTGAATAAACCCTGCTTCCAAGTTCCCGCATCTGAAACCCCTGCAATCATGTATTTTCATTGCGGGGAATGCCCCATTGGAAGACAACCGTCTGAGAATCTTCAATCGTGCCAGAAAGCAATTCCTGGGGCGCCAATGCCGCGAATCAATGACACCGGTGCGTCCTGACAACCCTAAACCGTGCCAGATCGCCATGCCTCGGACTTCACGACAATGAATCATCGTGACCGTTGCGCCGTGACAGTCCTAAATCGTGCCAGAACACCACTGATGGGAGCTCAACCATACCCTTCAAACTGGTGCGAACTTTAAAAACAAGTGTGCGTGGCGCTAAAAGGAATACCACAAATCCCAAAGGCACCGCCCTCCATCCGTGCATTTGTTGCAAACTTTTAAGACGAATGGGCGCGGTGCTAATGCGAGAACCTCGTTTTGAAAACCGCCTGCCCTCCATCCGTGAAACTGCTGCACCATGTTAAGAGGAGGAGGAGGAAAGAGAAGCTGAGGAGGAGGAGGAAGAGGAGGAGGAGGAGGTGAGAAGGGATGGATGAGCATGAGGATGAGGAGGAGGGCAAGGAGAGGAGGCATTAGGAGAGCGAGAAGGAGGAGGTAGAGAAGGATGCAGAAGTCGGAGAGGATCTCTTCTTCTTCTGCTCCTGCTGCTGCTGCTCCTCCTCCTCCTCCTCCTAATGCTCCTCCCCCTCCTCCTCGACGTACCTCCTCTTCCTTCTCACCACCATCCAGCTACCAGATGCGACGGCCTCTGCACGATCTGGTCGAAGAGCTCCACCGACCCAAACCACTCGCGGATGTACTCCTCTATCATGCGGCGGTCGTCCTCCAAGACAGCGAGGGGGGAAAGCCGACGAGGAATGATGCAAAGGATGATGATGACGGAAGAAGAGGGAAGACGAGGACGCGGACAAAGGGGACGATGACGAAGAAAGGATACAGGAACAAGGAAGGATAAGGAGGATGGACGACGAATGACGAGGCCGAGGGACCAGGACGAGAACGACGGATGACGAGGAGAGACAAAAATAGGTGTGGAAGGAGAAAAAGAACAAGGAGAGGGAGGGAGGACGAAGAGGATGGAGGAGAAAGGATGACAAGGACGAGAAGGGAGGAGAAGGGAGGTGTGAAGAGGGAGCGTAACGAATACGACGGAGAACGAGTGAGGGAGAGCGATGACGAGGGGGAGGAGGAGGAGGATGATACATAAGGAGGAGGAGGAGGAGGAGGAGCAGGAGAGTCGAAGAGTAAGAGGAGGAGGAGGAGGAAAGAAGCGCGAACGAACGCACGTCACTGTCGGCAAGAAGCGTCACACTTGCCACGATGCTGCGAGGAAGCAGAACGGAACACAGAGTGTCCGCCAGAGAAGCTCTCTGAGCCTTCAACGAGGCCAGCCCAGGCCCTCACCCCAGGGAGGCGGAGGAGGAGGAGGAGGCGGAGGAGGAAGAGGAGGAAGAGGAGGAGGGGGAGGAGAGGGAAGAATACCATGAGGAGGCAGAATGGGGAACAGGGAGGAAAAGCATGAGAATGGATGGAGGGAGGAGCAGTAAGAAGAGGAGGGAATGTGATGGGCGGTTAGGGAAGATGACGGGAGGAGGAGAGAAGGGGATGGAGGAGGGAAACAAGGATGCGAGAAGAGGAGGACGAGGCGGAGGGAAGAGGCTGGGGTAGAGCAGGATGGGGAGGGAGGAATAATGACGTGGAGGAGTGAGGGAGTGGCCCTCTCCTCGGTCCTCGTTCGTCGTTCTTCATTCCTCCTCCCTCCAAACCTCCTTCTCCTGCTCCTGCTCCTCCTCCAGAGGGGCCAGGAAGATGAGGCAGAGGGAGTAGAAAGAGGAAGAGGTGGTGGAGGAGGGGGAAGGAACCTCCCAGGAGGGGAAAAGGACGGAGGTGGAGGATGAAGACGAGTGTAATTATCCCAGTGCGACCCTACCTAGGAGTTGGAGCATTTAGGAAAGCAACATCTACATCTACACCGACAGCTACATTTACATCTACAACTGCATCTACATGCCGTCTACTCTGCGCTATGTTATGCTATGCTATGCAGTGCTTTGCTATGCTGCGCTATGCTATGCTATGCTATGCTAGGGTACGCTCGACAGCGCTGTGTTATGCTAGGCTATGCTATGCTATGCTATGCTGCGCTATGCTATGCTATGATATGCTGCGCTATGCTATGCTATGCTGTGCTATGCTGCGCTTTGCTATGCTATGCTAGGCTATGCGATGATATAGTATGCTGCGTTATGTTATGATATGATATGATATGTTATGTTATGCTATGCTATGCTATGCTGCGCTATGCTATGCTATGCTATGCTATGCTATGCTATGGTATGCAGTGATGTGCTATGCTATGCTATGCTGGGCTGTGCTATGCTAAGCAATGCTATGCTATGCTACGCTATGCTATGCTGCGCTATGCTATGCTATGCTATGCTATGCTGAGCTATGCTAGGCTATGCTATGCTTGGCTATGCGATGCTATGCTATGCTGTGCTAATGCTGCGCTGCGCTATGCTGCGCTATGCTGCGCTGCGCTGCGCTAAGCTAAGGTAAGCTAAGCTATGCTAAGCTAAGCTAAGCCAAGCTAAGCCAAGCTAAGCCAAGCTAAGCCGAGCCAAGCTAAGCTAAGCTAACCTAAGCTAAGCTAAGGTAATATGAGATAAGCTAAGCTAAGCTAAGCTAAGCTAGGCTAGGCAAAGCAGAGCTAAGCTAAGATGAGATAAGCTAAGCTAAGCAAAGCTAAACCCGGGGGGGCGCAACTGGGGGAACCGCGGGGCGGATGCCGGGGGAACCGCCCGGGGCGTGTAGCACTGCGCGGCCCTTTAAGCCAAGAGAGTAAGAACCCTTCTAGGCAGAGCCTAGGTAGGGAATAAACCCAAGATGCACCAACGATGTTGCAACACACCCTCCCTGCAAGCTCCCTCTTCACAGGCCACTAAAGGAAATCGTGTTCAACGCAGGATGTGGGCCATTAGAAGACAATCGTCTGAAAATCCTCAATGCTGCCATAACACCGTTCCCGCGACTTCAGTGCCGCGGATCAACATGAGTGCTGCGTCCCAGTATTCCAAATCTTACCAGAGCACGACATCAGCACCGCGAATCAATATGACAGTTGCGTCCTGAGAATCATAAACCGCACCATTGTAAACTTTAAATGAGTACGCGCGGAGCTGAAGGGCGAACCACATCTTGAAAACGAACCGTCCTCCAACCGTGAAGCTGCTTCAAGCTTTCAATACACATGTGCGCGGCGCTGGGCCGAGAACCACATGGTGAAAATCACCCGCCGTCCATCCGCGAAGCTGTTGCAAGCATTGAAGACGAATGTGCGCGGCGCTACGGCGTGAGCCACATTTTGAAAGCCAACCGCCCTCCGTCAGCGAAACTCAGCGCCATAAGTGATCATAGATGCTACGGAGATCTCAGGCGAATAGCCTGAACCGCCCTACCAGCACGCTTGGGACGCGACAGAAAGGAGTTGTTTACAGTGGATAGGGATGGAGGAGGAGGAGGTTGGAGGAATCGCCCCCTCCTCCACGGTAACCTTGGCGTTGCTCACGCTAAAGTTAGAGAGCTGATCGTCCAGGATCTTCCGGCTCTGCAGCGACATGTGGCAGAATATGAACTTGGGCACCCCGAATCCGCCCGACCCCCACTCGCTGGGGCTCCCCAGGAAGACCGGCGCTCCGCTTCGCAGCGGCTCCTCTCTATATCCTCCTCCTCCTCCTCCTCCTCCTCCTCCTCCTCCTCCTCCTCCTCCTCCTCCTCCTCCTACTACTACTACTACTCCTCCTACTCCTCCGCCTCCACTCATCCTCCTGCTCCTGTTCCTACTCCTCCATCCAATCGCCCTCCCAGAGAACTTCCCGATCGAACCCTCGGACTGGTCGGTGGGGCGGGCCAGGCGTATCGCCTGAGACTTCCCCACCACTGTGTATCCTGAAGCTGAAACGCCGAACAACCCTTTAGGGCGTGAGCGGGTTTCCTCTTCCAACCCCCTTCTTCCCCTTCGGAGAAGGGTTGATCACTTTCCCCTATTGATAAACACCCCCTCACCCACGCGACCAGCAGCCAACCAGAACCAATGAGGGCCCCCACCCCACTGTCTTCGTCAAAAAACAATGTGAAGTCCACTTTGGGGCAAATTCTTGGGTCATGATCTGGGGGGCCACGAACACTCCGTATTGTATTGTTGTTTGACAAGGACGGCGGGGAAACCGCAAGGCCGCGCGCAGGGCTGGCACCCCCTTCAAAAAACAATGCAACATGCACTTCGAGGCACAATCTGGTTCATGCGCGGGCACCCCGCGATTACTGCTTATTGTTCTTTGACTGGGACGGCGGGGGTGCTGCATATTGCCTACTGCGTGTAGGACCACCAGACACTATGATGGCCACCCCGCCACGACTGCGCACTCGTTTTCGGTTTTCGACAAGGGTGGTGGGGGCCGACATGTTTCCCGATGTGTGCTGCCACGTGCGCAGGCGCACCCGGCACACTCTGCGCGTGCCCCGAAGGTGGCGCACCTGGCGCGGCTGGAGTATGCGGCACGCCTGGCGCACGCGGAGCACGTGGCGCATCAAGCGCACCAGGCGCGCCTGGCACGCTCGGGCCCCAGGCGCGCCTGGCGCGCCTGGCGAGCGTGGCGCACCTCGCCCCAGCGTCGTGCACATCTGGTCGGTTTTGATTCCCAATAGCTGCCCATCCAAAGACGACCGCTGAACATGCTGAGGTTCGGGTCTTACTTATGTGTCGGGAGGGTGGGTGGGAGTGAGCTAGACGGTTTGCTATCTAGGGGGCGTTTTGATCACTGTTCAAAAAAAACACCCCCTCCCCCAGGCGACTGGTAGCTAACCCAGAACCATGCGGGCACCCCCCATCATCCCTTGTACAAAACCATGCAATACAAACTCTGCCTCCAAATTCGGAACATGCGCAACCAACCCGATGCGGCCTCCCCCCACCATCCCTCTCAAAAAACAATGCATGCAGAAAACACTTGGCGGCGACGGCGGCGGCGGCTGCGGCGGCTGCGGCGGCGGCGGCGGTGGCGACGGCGGCGGCGGCGGTGGCGGCGGCGGCGGCGGTGGCGGTGGCGGCGGCTGCGGCGGCAGCGGCTGCGGCGGCGGCGATTTGGCAGCGGGGGCGGCGGCGGCGGCGGCGGGCAGCGGCGGCGGCGGCGGCGGCGGCAGCGGCGGCGGCAACGGCGGAGGCGGCGGCTGAGGCGGCGGATTGGCCCCTGCCCATCCAAAGACGACTGCTGAATATGCTGAGGCTCGGGCCAGACTCGGGTGCTACGTATGTGTTGGGAGGGCGGGTGGGAGTGAGCGAGACGGCTTGCGGGCGGGGAGGGCGTCTTGACCCCTCACTCAGGCCCCGGCGAAAAAGCCAAAATCATGGATTCGATCTAGATTTGGGACCAATTTGGGCCTCCTGGGAAGGGCGGGCGCTAAGTGGACCTCCCCCCCTTCTTGATCGATCGCCTCCAAGATGGCCCCAAGAGTGCCCCAAGAGGCGCTCAGGAGGCCCAAAGAGGTCCCCCAAGATCCCCCCAAGATGCAGCAGCCCCAGCAGAGGCTGCAGACGGCTGCGGCACCGAGGAGGGCCACCACCGTCGAGAGCAGCAAAAGAGTGACCCCGCTGCTCAGGTCCACCGCCAGCCCAAGGCAGACGGTGGGGGGCAGGCCCCGCCCCCACCGGCAGGGGGACACTGCCCCCCGCCGCCAGGGTCGGCCCGTGCGGTCCACGGCAACCCCGCGGAGGAGGCGCCGATGTCCGCAAGCGAGAGGAAAGGCTGGCCCACCAGCCGCTCGTAGAGCGCGGCTCGCAGGCCTCGGAAGAGCAGCTCAGCCGCCCCCTCAATGGCCGCCTGAGCGAACGCCTGCATAAGGCGCCCACCGAAGGTGGTCGCGAGGGGGGCTTGAGCCAAGCAGCTGCAACGACCGCGAAGCGCAAAGCAAGGAGAAGACTAAGAGAGAGAGAGAAAGAGCATCATCATCATCATCATCATCATCATCATCATCATCATCATCATCATCATCATCATCATCATCAACATCATCATCATCATCAACATCATCATCATCATCACCATCACCATCCCCATCCCCATCGTCATCATCATCATCATCATCATCTTAATCATCATCATCTTCATCATCATGAGCATCATCATCATCGTCATCATCATCTTCTTCATCATCATCGCAATCATCATCAACATCATCACAACCATCATCATAATCAGCATCATCCTTAACACCATCATCATCATCATCATCATCATCATCATCATCCTTAACACCATCATCATCATCATCATCATCATCATCATCATCATCATCATCATCATCGTCATCCTTAACACCATCATCATCATCAGCAGCAGCATCAGCATCATCATCATCATCAGCATCATCATCTTCATCACCACCACCGCCACCATCATCATCATGATCATCGTCATACTCATAATCAGCATCATCATCAGCATCATCAGTATAGCAGCATCAGCATCATCAGCATCATCATAAGCAGCATACTCATCATAATAATCATCATCAGCATGAGCATCAGCATCATCATCATCAGCATCAGCATCGTCATCAGCATCATCATCATAATCAGCATAATCATGTTCATCAGCATCATCAGCAACATCATCATCAGCAGTATCATCATCATCATCAGAAGCATCATCCTCATCACCATGAACACCATCATCATCAGCAGCATCATCATCATCATCATTTTCATCAGCATCATCATCAGCATCAACAACATCATCACCAGCATCAGCATCATCATCATCACCATCATCATCAATCATCACCATCCTCATCCTTCCCGCCAACTCCTCCTCTTCCTTCTCCTCCTCCTCCTCCTCCTCACTCTGCTCGTCTTCCTCGTGCTCCTCGTCCTCCTCCTCCTTTTCTTCCTCCTCCTCCTCCTCTTCCTCTGTCTCCCCCTGCTCGCCTTCCTCGTGCTCCTCCTCTTCCTCAGATTCCTCCTCATCCTCCTCCTCTCACGCCTCTCCCCCTCCTCCTTCCCACTTTTCCTCGTCCTCCATTTCGGGGAGGGCGGCTGATCGAAGACAAGACACAGCAGCTGATCAAGGGTCGGCGGGATGGCGTGGGCCTTCAGGATATGAGCGTGCCCCCGGTGCCCCAGATGGCGAAATACTGGCGGGGGGGAGGGGAAGAGAAGGAGCAGTGGAAGGGAGGGGGGTGAGGAAGTGGAGTTGTTGTGTGTCTGTTCTCTTGCCCTTGCTCTTGCTCTCTCTCTCTCTTTGTCTCTCTCTCTGGCACCGTTGACGAAAATATTCAACTCAGCCGTGCCACTGTCCCTTCCTGTGTCACGCGCTCGTCGACCCAAGCCCGCAGCGTGGCCAGATTTTCCAAGGGCTCCCAATTTCGCGCTTCGCGCTCCGCGAAGCGCGAAGCGCGAATACCTTCGCGCTCTCGCGCCGCCCCCTGGAGGGAAAAAAGAGGACGAGGAGGAGGGGGAGAAGGAACGAGGACCACAAAGCGCGAAGCGCGACTAACTTCGCGCCCTCGTGGGAGCCCTTGATTTTCCAAGGGTGGGGCGTGCGCGGCCATCAGCTGCGCACGCCCCGAGGCGGATGCGAAGCTTTTGGCCTCCTTTGGCGAGGCAGGGGAGCTTCGAGCTCCGCGCAGCTCGCAAACACGCCACAGTTTGGATGAAATTCTCGACGGGGCTTCATCAGTGCGGTGGAGGGGAGGAGAGTGGAGTGAAGGAGGAGGGATAAGTATCGGGGAGACGTAAGACCCGGGTACGGGGGACTCGGAAATCCCCGACGAGGTCGTCAAAAAAATGACGAGGCCGAGCCTGCATTTTGACGAGGCCTCCCGCTGCAGACATCCCACGAAACTCCTCCTCGTCAAAATCCGAGTCGCGGTCGTCAAAAAACGATGGCGAACCCGAGTCCCGGCAAACCCGGGTCTTACGCTCCCCCGAAAGTATGAGGAGGATCGATCCATCAAGCTGTCGGGCCGAGCGAGGCGCTACTTCGCATCGACATAGGAGGGGGACAAGAGTAAACCAGAGATGCATCATTGATACTGCAGTGCACCCTCCCGCCCAAAGTTCTCTCTGCATCAGTCTCTACAGGCGTTACATTTGTCTGCGCGGGGCGTCCCCTTACCCACGATCGCCACATGGGCCCACAAAACTCAGGCGGGAGCTCCGTTTTGAAACTAATTGCCATCCACCCCTCGAGCTCCAAGGAATGCGACGAAGCGTGTCTTTTCAATTCACTCGCCATCGCTCGGACGTCCATTCCCCGCGCATTTTTATGTTTCGTGCGTGTATTTCTTCTCGAGATGACCCAAAATACTCATGGATGTTCCTTACCGAGGGAAGGAGCAAACGTCCGAGCGATGCCACGACTCTGGGAAATCCGCCGGCCCCCTTGTGGGGCCACCAGGCTGTAGGCCGAAGATTCGCAGTTTCCTGTGCCAGTTGCAGCGTCCAGTTTCCACTGCCACGGTTCTGCTTCTTGCTGCTTACTGTTCCTTGTTGATGGACCGCGCGAGCGGGGGAGGCCCAAAACGGGTATTTTTACCACGCCCTGAGCGTGTGCTCTGAATTGCTGGGGTGGGTAAAAATTGACACCCCTCACGCAGATCGGGGTCAGGGTCCAAAAACACAAGGGACTTGCTACATTTCTCACATTCGGTGGCACCCCTCACGCAGATCGGTGGGGTCAGGGTCCAAAAACATATGGGATTTGCCACATTTCTAAAATTTGATGGCACCCCTCACGCAGATCGGCGGGGTCAGGGTGCAAAAACACAAAGGATTTGCCACATCTTAAAAATTCGGCGGCACCCCTCACGCAGACCGGCTGGGTCAGGGTCCAAACACACAAGGGATTTGCCACATTTCTGAAAACCGGTGGCACCGTCAAGCAGATCGGTAGGGTCAGGGTGCAAAAACATATGGGATTTGCCATTTTTCTAAAATTCGGCGGCACCCCTCACACAGATCGGCAGGGTCAGGGTCCAAAAACACAAGGGATTTGCCACATTTCTGAAATTCGGCGGCACCCCTCACGCAGATCGGCAGGGTCAGGGTCCAAAACCACAAGGGATTTGCCACATTTCTGAAATCGGTGGCACCCGTGACGCAGATCCGTAGGGTCAGGGTCGAAAAACAAACAGGTCCCGACACTGCTTCACGGCGGCGCCCAGACCTCATGATTTAGCTATTGCATCTCCCATTATCCGATACAGGGGGCCGGCGGCATGGGGCGAAGCCCTTACGGATATCCATATGAAGCCCAATATCCAAGGACAAAACTCACTCCATCCGTGTAGCTGTTGCACACGTTTGAATACGGTGAGATGCGCGAACTCGTAGGCGAAAATCCAAATTTGAGAAAGAGCACGCCCTCCACGCGTGTAACACTTGCACCATTCGACCCTAGTGGCATTATGTCGGAGGAAACCTCCGGCAAAGACCCCACTCCGAACAACAAACTGGCATCCGTCTGTGTAATCGCTGGAAATTTGTGCGACGAATGCGCGCGTCCCTGAAAAGATAACCGCATTTCGAAAATGAGCCGGGTCCCATCCGCGTAAATGTTGAAGCTCTCCAGGCGATCGTGCGCGGCGCCAAAGCGATAACCATATTTTGACGACGCACCGCTCTCCATCCGTGCCACTGTGGGTTTTCAGAACTCGGGATAGGAATGTGTACAAACATGTCAGGCGAATCGCCTGGCTACCCCTACGGACACGCCTGGCTGCGCGACAGGGAGGAGTTATCGATTAGGAGGGACAGGGGGGGAGGAAGAGGAGGAGCAGAAGGACGAAAAACAGGAGGGGGAAAGGGTGTAGGATGAGGAAGGGGATGGGGGAGGAGGGGGGAAGGGAGGGGAGGGAGGGAAAGGGAAGTTGAGGGAGGGGGAGAGAGAGGCAGGGACAGGAAGGTGAGGGGCAGGGTGGAAGGATGAACGAGTCAAGGGAAAAGACGGCAAGAGAAAAGGGAGACGGAGGAACATGTACATGTATACGCGTACGTATGTGTTTATGCAGATCGGTTGATATGCATATACAGACATGTATATATACACACACATATGTACAGCAAGTTACGCGAGTCCACGGGGCCTGGACGATTTTTTGGTTGGAGAAGACCGAGAGAGGCAAACGAGAGCAATTGCACGTGGCAGTCAGCTGCGCGAGACTTCGGCACTGCACCTCGAGGCTGCTCGGTGGAACGGAAAGCGACAAGACAACAGGAGGGGACAGAAGGACGGAGAAAAGGGACAACTTGAACCGACACAGGTGCGACTCGCTGCTACACTTCCCGATGTTAGATGTTCCAGCAAGGTAGGCGACTCCACGGGACCAAGACAACTTTGTTGGGGGTTGGGGAGACCGAGAGAGGCAGCCGAGAACAAATACACGTGACAATCAGCTGCGCGGGCCTTCGGTACTGCGCCCGCTCCCGAAATGCAAGAACGGCCGATAGGCCGCAATCGTACCGGAATAAAAAACCAACCCATTTCACGCTCACAAGCCGTTTAAACGAGCGAAGCGACTCGACTGAACGGCGCGGGCACTTTCTATCATCTGGACAGCTGCGGTTCGGGCAAACGCGGCAGGGTAGCCAGCAGCCAATGCGGCATCATGAACCCCCCTGGGGCCCTGCAACTGAGCACGAGATGTGGACGGTTAAATCCGGAGCAGACGCGTCCCTCTGGGCAGCATTTGTCGCACAGATGATAACCTGAACCGCCGTTCCAGGCGGCGATACTGGCAGGCTTCTTCTGGGGCGCGCCGGACTGACACATGTGACAGGTAAAAAAAAATAGGGGAGGCGAGCGAGAGCCATGAGCCTCGAGGCCTGCCATATTAACGAAATTTGGAGGTTCTCCAGGAAAACGGGTACCCCCAGATAGGCACACAACGACATCATTCTGCACGAAAACTGAAAGGAACGGTTCCGACGTCCAGCCGGGCAGCCTCCGAGGGACCCAACGAAGAGAGGCCCAGTGAGGCTACGCTTGAACGGAAAGGTCAGCGCAGCGCTCGGGTCCACGGCGCGCAGGGCGTGCCGAGCCAAACTCCGATGACAGCTGTGCTCTTTGATTCAACTTGCTACACGCCTCTCGAAGGCTGACGGTCCATTAGCGATATCTGGGCAGATGCGAGCGAATCCCGCACGTCCGAATGCGAGCCCGATCTTTCCGCACACCGCAAAACAATTGAGAAAAAAGCAGCGGCGCTTGCGCCGTCCGCCCTTGAAAGACCCGGGCGAGCCTTTGAAACAAATGACTATCCGCGGCGCACTTCGGCGGCTCGGAGGCTGACAAGCGGCCGCTCGCAGAGGGGCGGCACCGCCAGCCCGCCCTGCAGCGCCGCGCCGAAGTTCGCCTCCACGGGGTGGCCCAGATCTCTGGCCATCTCTGCCAGCAGCTTGTCAGGAGCGAAAGAAGGACGTACATGTACATGAATCCACGCTGGTTTCCAGAGTACGCATTGCGCAAATGTTCGTATAACGCGGCCCGTCTCGCGGATCGAGGGGCCGTGTTCATGTACATAGCTGGGCGCGTACGTCCTTTGTGGGCTCCCTAGCTTGGTCTTCGCATGTCGCTTCGAGGAGCTGGGCGCCTGCCAGAGGCCCCGCCCCTGCATCTCCGCCACCGCGCGGCGACGAGTCAAGACGTCCTCGGACGCCCCCCCCTGCGGCGGAGGCTGTAAAGGTGCGGCGAACGAGCCTGCAGCCCCAAACGGTGGGAGGCGGCCAGGAAGTGCCTCCTCAGCTCCGCTGGCCCGTCGCGCCCCGTCGACTTCAGCGCCGCCAGCATAATCTCCGGCCGCCCGTCGAACTCCATCGCGACCGACTCCTCGAAGAGGTTCGCTCTCTCTGGCGCCTGGGACGGGAGGTCGTGGATCGGGTCGGGCGAAAGGGGGGGATAGCAAAGGGGGGGTTTGAGAATCAGCTCACGAAGCTGATTTTCCCGGCGCCTCCCGGCGCCGGAGGCGCCCATGTATCGAGGAATGGGCCTCTCGGTGAGGCCGAAACCAGCTGCATGCAGCAAATTTCGTAACCCCCCCTTTCCCAATCCCCCCCTTTCGCCCGGCCCGAAGGTCGTGGAGCAGGTCCCACGACGCGCACTGCGGGCCCGCCGCTGGCGAGGGCTGCGCCGGGCCTCTCCCCTTCGGGCGGCAGCACTCGATCGGCCTCGGGCAGCGGCGGAAGGCGCGGGCGACCCGCGGCGCCATGGCCAGCTGGCCGGTGCACACCAGCAGGCCCGCCATGGCCGGGGCGGCGGCGTTCGGGAGAAGGTGATGGGACTGATTTCCGCCACCACTGCCATATGTTGGAGAAGGAGGAGGAGGAGAAAGACGAGGAGGAGGAGGACCTCTCCCTCCAACCTATAGTGGTGGGTGGTGGAAGCCAGGCCCATCAGAAGGAATGTCGTCCGCGGGGGTACGCGGCGCTCCCAGGCCACCGCACAGCGGCCGTTCCGGGGCAGGGCCCTCCGAGCCCCGACCTGCCGCTCCGGGAGGAAGAACACGAGGCGGGGCCGCCAGGGTCTGGGGACCCGTGTCCGAGGCCTCGCCCGCAAGGAACAACTGACTACCTACCAGACCACCCCAACCCAACCCGAAGACCCAAATTTCGGGTTGGGGGGGGGCATGGGTTCCATACGTGTTTTCTCGATGTTCCCCGACCCCCCCCCCACTGGAAATGGAGGGCAAATGGAGGTCTTCGGGTTGGGTTGGGGTGGTTTGGTAGGTGGTGAACAACGCGTTCAGGAAGTCGGTCAAGTGCTGGTCCAACTGCGGCCAGGAGCTCCAGTCCCGGACCTCGCTCTGGCTGAAAACCTGGGACCGCATGGCGTGCTTGTGGCCGCGAATATGCCAAAGATCCCTCGCGTCGGCGGCGCCAAAGGCGCGAGGGGACCTGTCGCTCAAAGCAAGCCGGCTCGGGACCTTCCGACCCTTCATGTGTTTCAGGAAATTCCACGTGTGACTGCCGTGAAGGAATTCGATCATGCGTCTCTCCGCAAAGCCACCCACCACGAAAAACCTGAGAGAGTTTCGTGTTCGGAATTTCAAAACCGAGTAACCGGGAACATCTAAGTTCGCGATGAGGTGAGCCTGAAGTAATGTCCCCTCTCCGTAAGCAAATTCACCAACGCATATCGTCTTCCGTTCAGTGATAGGGAGCCGTGCCGACGTGTTGGGGGTGTTGTCCGAAATCGCCGACGATCCAACCACCGACGGAACACCGCCAGCAGCGGAACCAATACCTCCACCTTGGCGGCCTGAGTCGATCACGTTCATTATACGTCGGAAACATACTACTTCTTCAAACCATTTCTTCAAATCCGTCCATGTCTGGTCGGCCTTCAAAGAGACGATCGGTCTTCGCGCTCAAAATCTCCACATGGCTCTTCATGAGCCGGTTCGTGTTGAACGTCATGGCGTCGATCAATCTCTGTTCACCGAAAGCTAACCTCCACCCTCACATGACGTTGAGGAATCTCAACCCTCACGCGACGCTGAGGTGGCTCGGCACATCCCACTCCAAGCACGCCCTCGTCCGAGTCGAAGAGGTCGAAGACCTGAGGAAGGGCGCCGTCGGAGCAAGTAATTACCAGGAGTATACGCATCTGCGTGGGCCATCGAGCGAGACAGAGGGGGCGAGAATGGCGAGAATAATTGAAACTTCGCGGCCAGCCAGCCGCCGCGAACTTCGCGTATTGCACATTGCAGCAAGCGTGCGGCAACTGTATGTAAAGTTGGAAATCCCAGATGCGCGCGTTAGCGAATCATCTGGATGTCCAGAGCAAGCACGTCGACTTCTTCATGTTAGATGAAAGAACGCACCATCCCGCCGCCACGCGTGCGTGCGCCTTGCATGCTGCGCAGTACAGCTGGTTTCCCAACTTCGCATGCTGTGGATGCGCCAGGGCGGGGTCGCGGGTATGCTGATGGCCCCTGCCACTGTGAGCCACCATAGCTGCAATGACGAGCGTAGAATGGATTCCTGGCCCCGCACGAGCATGCCCACCTCTTGTTCGCAATCCCTGGCATCGAACTACGATGTGGTGCAAGCCGTTTTTCCGC
>CAUYUJ010021928.1:58286-83286 GCA_963575745.1 Prorocentrum cordatum | reverse complement strand
GGAAGGCTGCCCATCCTTCCTATGCGGGCTGACTGTATTTGCCTCCCGCAGGGAGTATTGGCATTGCCCCTGGCCCGACGGCGCGGGCCAAGCTTTCGGGGCGAGTGGAGCGTCGGGGACCGCAGACGGCCGGCCCGGCTCGGGCGCCGTTCCCCTGCGCCTCCCTGCTTTTCCGAGCCGCGTCTGGCCGCGGCGATGAGAGGGGGCCCCGCACGGCCAAACGGCGAGGAGGACGAGGCCACCTCCTGCGCGCCGCCCGTCTTCCCTGCTCCATGCGTTCCTCATCCGCGCGGCGGCGAGCGGTATCCTCGAACCAGTTCTGCGGGAGCCAGAACTGGAACAGCAGGTCGTTTACGGCGCACATGAACATGAAGCCCGAAGTACCCACGAAACCGACCACGGCGATCGTGAAGACGAAAACAGAAGTCTTGATCGGCATGAAGTTGATGGCATCCATTGCTTTACTTCTCCTGTATCGGACGAACGCAGCGAGCTCGTATGTACACCAGAGCCGCTCGAAATAATCGTCGTCAAACGGGATGAACATTGTGTTACTCTGTTTCACAAAACTCCCCACGAACTCCACGCCACGTCTCTTCTTCTCCACGTCGGTTTGGTGGATGCAACACTTGTCCAAGAAAACGGTCTTTCGGTATCCGAACCTCGTCGAGGGCGACAAGCACCCCCCTGCACACTGGTCCTGGCTAGGCGAATCCTGAGCTCAGGGGCGGTGTCCTGGCAGGGCAGGCGTGCGCTGTACACCGAGCCCGGGCTCAGAAGTGGCCCGACCCAGACAGGTGCAGGTGGACAGTTGGCGCGCTCCCCAGCTCCGCCCAGAACCAGATGAAGTGTCCGAAAACGTAGGTCGCAATCTGCATCACGCACCCCGCGAAGAAACACGGACCGCACACCGGGAGCCCCCTGAGAGAAGGAGGAGGAGGAGGTGGAGGAGGAGCAGAAGAACAAAAAAGATTTGCATCTCTTCAGGACCGCACTCCGCTGCACCTCCCGGGTGGCGACGGCTGCGCAGTTGGCGGCCCCCCAGGGAGGCGAGGTCTGGCGTGGACCCCCTTTTGGGACTGCACTCCGCTGGACCTCCGACCTCCCTGGGAGAGCCCACGAGAGCGGCGCCAGCTGCACGCCGTCGGCCACCCCGCAGAGAGGCGAGGTCGAGCCGTGGTCTCTTCAGGACCGCACTGCGCTGGACCTCCCAGGAGCTCGCGAGAGTGACGACGGCTGCGCAGTCGGCAGCCCCCGGAGAGGCAAGAACTGTGTGGCCTCGATCCCTGAAGGACCGCACCCCGCTGAACCTCCAAGTAGACCGCGAAGGAGGCGGCCTTTCCAAGCACCAGAGGGGGTCACGGTCTGAACTGCACCCCTTCAAGACCGCACTTCGCTGGACCTCCCAGGAGCTCACGGAAGTGTCGACGGTTCCAGAGTTGGCAGGCCCCAGGGAAGCAAGGACCAGCGTGCATCCTTCAAGGACCGCACCTTTTCTGGATGTTTCCTGGAGATCGCGAAAGAGACGACACTTGTAACATTGGCCGCCCCCCGGAGGCAAGCACTAGCTTGGATCCCTCGAAGATCGCACCCTGCTGGACCTCCCAGGAGCTCGCGAAAATGGCGGGCCTTGCACAGTTAGCAGCCCCCAGGGAGGCGAAGAAAGAGGAAGGGGAAAATGAGGGAGGAGTTAGCGGACAGGCAAGAAGGAGGAGGCGGGAGGAGGGAGGAAGCAATGACGTTCCAGCTCCTCCTCCTCCTCCTCCTCCTCCTCCTCCTCCTCCTCATTATCATCATCATCAGCATCATCAGCGTCATCAGCATCATCCTCATCCTCATCCTCATTATTATCCTCAACCTCATCCTCATCAGCATCATCAGCATCATCATCATCAGCAGCATCAGCATCAGCATCAGCATCAACATCAGCCATCTACATCATCATCATCATCATCATCATCATCATCATCATCATCATCATCATCATCATCATCATCATCATCATCATCATCATCATCATCAGCATCATCATCAGCATCATCATCAGCACATCAGCATCATCAGCATCATCAGCATCACCACCACCACCACCACCACCACCACCATCATCATCATCATCATCATCATCATCATCATCATCATCATCATCATCATCATCATCATCATCATCATCATCATCATCCTTTGTTTCCTCCTCCTCTTCTCTGTCCTCCTCTCCCCCCAGCCCTCCCACACCTCCTCTCCGCTCCTCCTGTCCTCCCTTCCTTCTCTCATCGCCGTACCCCCTCGTTACCTCGCTGTTCACACTCGCCGCCGGCCCTCCTCTCCTTTGCCTCCTGCCCCCCCCTCCCTCCTCACCTCCCCCCTCTCCTTATGATCACGTCCCTCCTCCTCCTCCTCTTCCTCCTCCTCCTCCTCCTCCTCCTCCTCCTCCTCCTCCTCCTCCTACGCTGCAGCATCGGCGGCGGCGGAAGCGACGGAAGCGGCGACTGCGCGACTGGCGGCGACGACCACGACGACGACTGCGGGGGCGGCGGAGACGATGGTAGCGACGGAGACGACGACGACGACGACGACGACGACGACGACGACGACGACGACGACGACGACGACGACGACGACGGTGACGGCGGAGACGACTGTGACGACGGTGACGACGACGACGACGACGACGACGACGACGACGACGACGACGACGACGACGACGACGACGACGACGCTAGCGACCGAGACGGCGGCGACGGCAGCGGCGGCGACGGTGCTGCCCACGGCAGCGGTGGCGACGGCGGCGACGAGGACGGTCGACGACGGCGCCCCCCCTTCGCCAGCCCATGATTTGGGACGCACAGAGACATACTAGTACCATGTGTCCTCCTTGGAGGCGCGCGTCCGACCCGAACGTCTAGTATACCCGTCTTGTAGTACATCATTTCCCGAGCAGTGTGGCCAGAAAGCGCCCGCCACGACTCAGAGGGCCTTGAAAGGCAAGAGGACCTTGAAGTGCAAGACCATTGATTTACGATAGGCTTCTTCAACGGAAATCGTCACGTTCTCGGCTTCTCGGGCTTATGGAAATACAGAATGGCCCGAGAGGCCCTCCAGACCGGCTCAAGACGGCTGAAGAGGCCTCCATGAAGGTCCAGAGAAGGCCAAAGAGGCCCGCAAGACGGCTAAAAAGGCCTTCAAGAGAGCCCCAAGTGCTGGAACTCAAGGACCCCAGAGCCGTCCCCCACGAGATGGCGCCCAAGACTCTCTCTGATATAATATGCCCTCAAACTCCCCGTAGGTCTTGAAGAGGCCCCCACGATACCTCACAACAGACGAGGAGGAAGAGACGGCCGAATCCGCAGCAATAAACGCATGCAGCACGACGGGAAGAAATCGGAAGCCGCACATCTGGTTTCTGGGGGTTGGCAGAATGGCGTAAGCCTCTTGAGTGAAACCTGAATTACAATCCTTACTGGGTTTGTGCATCCCTGGGTGTGGGTCTGAGTTCACGATTGGACTTGCGGACAACACAACGGACTCGCGCCCGAGCAGGAGCGCAACGGACTGGAAAAAACAGCCGCGGCACGGTAAGCACATAGTTTTGCTCCCTCGCGCGCCGGGACACGCCTCGGAGAGACCCTGCGAGCGATTAACATGCACCGCCCCGAAACAGAAGCGCAACTTTCCGAGCAACAGCACGTGGAACCGAAGCATAAATGACATTCCGCCTTTTCGCCTGCGATGTGCGCCGCGACCCGCTCCTGCAGCGTATTTAGCAGTGTCGGCGAAAGGATGCTCATGCTGAACGAAATCACACCAGCTCCGTTTGGTACTTCGACGGATTCAGTGGAGCATCTCGCTGTTGAACCCGAAATGGGCGAAAACGACAGGAAGCACATGAGCTACGAGTAATTCGCCGGCCCAACGGGCCAGGGCGTGCTAAGATCTCCGGTAACTGGTTAACAGTATTAACAGTATTTCTAGTTCGCGCGCGCGGGGCGGCCCCTGGGGGTCCCCCGGCGAAAAGTACCCCGACCGCCGCCCGACCAAGTCTACTCAGAGATGGTTTTCCTTCTGGGTGCGGCCTCTCAGGCTCCCCAGAGCGCGCTCAGAGTGCCCCAAGAGGCCCCCAAGACTGCCCAAGAGGCCCCCGAGACGCCCAAAGAGCGCTCGAAGACGCCGAAGATGACCCCAAGACGGCCCAAAAGGCCCCCAAGACAGCCCAAGAGGCCTCCAAGACGCCCCAAGAGCCTTCCAAGAGGCCTCCGAAGAGAGCCCCAAGAGGCCAAAATCGTTGATTTCCATTAGTTTTTTCTATGTTTTTTGTGTTCTGGCTTTTTCGGCTTCCGGACGCTCCAAGACGGCCCAAGAGGCCCCCAAGACCGCTCCAAGACGGCCCACGAGGCTCCCAAGACGGCCCCGGAACGGCCCAGGAGGGCCCCCAAGACGGCCCAAGTGCCGCCCAAGACGGACCAAGAGGCCCCAAGACGGGCCCAAGAGGGGCTCAAGAGGGGAACCGAGAACTGAAAAATCGAGCCCTCCGCCCCAGAAGGCGCCCAGGAGGCCCCAAAAAGGCCCCAAGAGGCCCCCAAGAGGCCCCCAAGACGCCCCAAGAGGCGCCCAAGAGGCCCAAAAGAGGCCCCAAGAGGCCCCGAAACGGCCCCCAAGAGGCCCCAAAACTCGGCTAGCCCACAACGGTGCGACAATATGGGCCGGCGGAATGAGCGAAGCGATTAAATAACGATGGAAGCAGGAGCAGCACAAGTAGGAGTAGGAGCAAGCCTGGGGTACTCGTCCACGTTGCCAGGCATCGGCACGTAGAAACAAGGCAAGAGACTCCCGTACGGAGTCAGCTCCTTGATCGCGAGGAGTGCCAGGAAAGTGAAAAGGGCTGCGAAATGAGCGGCCAGAAAAGAGAAACGCCCATTGAAGTGGTACAGCATAGCAGTGTACTTCAGGTACTCGTCCGAGCTCCACGTGTGAGACAGGAAGATGTCGATGTGTCTCTGACCTCCCGCTCCCCCATCCAGTTTCTCGTCCCTCCCCCCTTCCTCCTCCGCCTCCCCCTCCTCCTCCTCATCGGTCCTCCTTCTCCTCCTCTTCATCAGCCCTCCTCTAGATATACATCCCTTTTCCTTATAACCAACCACCCTGTCGCAACCCAAGATATATTAGTAGGGCGGGCCGTGCGTTTCGCCTAAGACTTCCTCACCACTTGTGACCCCCAAGCCTAGAAGCTGCAGCAATTTCATGGATGGACGGCGGGCGGTTTTCAACGCCGAACACATCCGTATTAACAACTTGCATAAGCTTCACGGACGGAGGGCGGTTCCTTCTCAAAGTGACACGCACACTCGCCCTGAGAGTTCACAGCTGTTTCAAGGATTCTTATGGTTGGCGTCCCAGCAATGGTGTCTTGGCACGATGTCGCACTGTATGGGCGCAACCGTCCCCGTTGATTCGCGGTGTTGAAATAACAGGAATGGTGTCTTGGCACGGTTCAGGATTTGCAGACGGTTGTCTTCCGACGGGGCACTTCCCTCATTGAAAATGAATCCTCGTACGGCCCTGTGAAAAGGGAACTTCGAGGGAAGGTCTGTTGCAACATCGTCGATGCGCTTTGGGTTTAAACTGGTCCTCCTCCTCCTCCTCATCCTCCTCCTCGATCCTCGATCCTTTTCCTCCTCCTCCAGCTCCTCCAGCTCCTCCTCCTTCTCGATCCGCCTCCTCCGGCCCCCTAATCCACCTCCTCCTGCATTGTCCCTGGCCTTCGTCCAGCTGCTCGGAGAGCAGGTACGTGGCCTCCGTCTGGCTGTTGGACATGAGGCTCGGGCCCTGTGCCAGCATGCGAGAGACTGGGAGGCCGCGCCACAGGTCGAGCGGGACGACGCCTGGGGCGCTCGTCGTGGTCGTCGACGTCGTCGTCGTCGTCGCCGCCGCCGCCGCCACCACCGTCACGGTCGTCGTGGTCGTCGCCGTCGTGTTCGTCGTGATCGTCGCCGTCGTCGTCAGCGTCGCCGTCGTCAACGTCGCCCACGCCGTCTTCGTCCTCATTGCCGCCGTCGTCGTCAACGTCGTCAACCTCTACAGGAGCCAGGCTCGTGTCCCTTCGAGGATACACGCGGAGGCGGGCTGGAGAAGGGGACAGCTGGCGCGAAGCAGCTCAAAGACTCACCCAGTGTGGATTTTCATCGTCATCATTTTCAATGGGGTCGCTGAGGGGAAGGCTTGCTGACAGCGTTGAGACAACTGGGCACGAGCATGCAATCGACCAAAACAAAGGGGTCGGCCACGTGGAGATGCTGTGGCGGCTGTTGTCTCAACCTCTTCTCATCGCATCCGCGTGGCTGCAGAAGTGAATCGCCTGCAAGCGGTGGGGCGAGAATGACCGTGGTCGCGGGCACTGGTGTATTCCTCTCCAAGATCACAATGCCAGCCACTCACTTCGCGGGGTGCGTGCTGGGCAGAGGGACACAGCGGAGGAGACACGGAAGAAGGAGAACGCGGAGGAGGAGCGGAGAGAGCAGGCGGCCTGGGGGCAGCCGAGGACGAGGAGCGAAACGGAGGCGGAGGACAAGAGAGAAGGGGGGCGGGAAAGGGCGGAGGCGCCAAAGAGGCGGACGGCGACGCCCGGGGAGAACGACGGCGCTCGCGGCAACCAGGCGGGACCCGCAAGGCGGCGAGGGGTGCCGAGGATGAAGGGCCAAGGGCGGCGACCGCGTCTGCCGGAGCGCCAGGCGACAGCGCGCAGAGGGAGGACGGCAAAGCCAGAAAGGCCAAGAACGACCCTACGACGACGACGATGACGACGACAACGACGATGACAGACGACGACGACGGACGACGACGACGACGACGACGACGACGACCAACGACGACGACCGACGACGACGGCGAGGACGAGGACGACGATGAGGATGACGACGACGATGACGACGACAACGACGATGACAGACGACGACGACGGACGACGACGACGACAACGACGACGACAACGACGACAACGACGACGACGACGACTCTGGGGCCTTCCACTTTGAGGCTCAGGAGGAGACGGGGGCTGCGGCTGCAGAAGCATGGCCGCCGTCCTGGCAGCCTGGAAAGGCAAAGCGAGGAGGCAGGCTGAGGCAGCTACCGCCGCAAACGTTTGGGCGATGGGGGGCACATGGCAGCGGAGTCACGCAATTTTGGCTCTTGGACAGAAGCGTGGCGACAAGACAAGCGCGACAGGGGCGACGGAGAGCAGTCCAATCCCGACGTCCCCAGAAAAGCACGCGGAAACGCTGGAGAAAAAGGGCAAGAGGTGGACATGTGCGCACGCATTCAGCCTCTGGCAACAAAAACGGACGCGGTGGGTATCGCCGTTATGGAATAGGGCACGAGCAAGCAAGAAGCCCAGAGCAGATGATGGGGAAGAGCAGGCGAGCGCAAGAGGCCAGAGAGGGAGGAAGCCGCTGGTCCCGCTGCTCTTGTACATCCCCGATCCTCCTCGATCCTCGAGCCTCTCCTGGGGAGGGGGAAAGGGTTGCTCCGCCCCCCGGGCAGGCCGGCGCGGTCGTACCCCAGCGGCATCTCGTCCAGCCACGCCCGCACCTTGAGGTCGTGCGCGCCGCAGAAGTCCCAGTCTTCATACTCGCCCTGCCATGCGCGTCGTTGCTCCTCCTCCTCGTCCTCCTCCTCCTCCTCCTCTTCCTCTTCCTCTTTCCGTCCGTCCCACTTCCTCCTCCTGCCCCTCACTCTAACCTCCTCCTCCTCCTCCTCCTTCTCCTCCTCCTCCCTGCCTCCATCCCTCCCTCTTTTCCTGTTGGACGGCACAATCCGCACTGTTACAGGCCTACCTGATCGTATAAGAAGGTGTCACACGTTCAATCGAGCGTTTCTCATGGCCAGCTCTGCGAGAAGCTATGCGAGAAACATAAGCAACAAACCACATCGTCGAACACAATTGCCTCTACGGTGGGCGACGACACGCGGGAGGCAAGAAAAATGCAACACGCTGCTGAAAGAAACACATGCGTGAAACCGTTGCGACTCACGATGGCCTCTAATATCCATGCCGCGGCGGAGCGCGAACTTGCACGGGCGCCCCCATCAGAATGACAAACGAAGTTCGCGCCAACAATGCTGACGTCTGGTATCGCGGGCGGAACATCCGTCATCCAGCTGCTCCCGGTGCCCATAGCGTGGTTCACCAGAAAATGTGCGATGTAATTGTGCTCCCTTCGCCGCCATAGTACCAGATCGGAAACGGCTGTGTGCGGGATCCACCCTGCCTCATGAGATCATACATGCGCGGCGTAAGCTATTAAAGAGAGGGGCGAATCGAGAGGCGGCAAGACGGCAACGCCCACCTACAATGTCCAGGAGAGACTTACAATGAACGGCAAAAGCCATGCAAGCAGACGAGCTCTCGAAATCTATTCACATGTCATGCTCTCGTTCGCGGTGACTTCTATGTCATGGTCGGACAGCATTGCGTCGCTTACTTAGGTGTCGGTCTGGTTCCGGAACTGCTGCGGGCGTAGCCAGAAGATCCCACATCGCGCCGACGGTCGCGGCTAACTCTGTGAAGAACTTCGGCCACCCTGCAAAAACATGACACGAATCGCGTCGAGCCTCCCGGCATGGCCCGAGCACCTCGCAGAATATATCGTATCATTCTCGCTGGTACGCCATGCAAGCATGGACGAATCCAGCAGCGCGTCTCTGCTTCTCGATCGACCTGTCCTTCGCGCCTTCCCGCCACAGTCTGTTGCGAAAGCTCCAGGCGATATGGATTCAGTTGAAGCCTCCAGGGAAAGAAAAGGATCTCTCCCTCCAGGTATTGATAAACATAACTTTCCATACTTTGACGTGGATCAACGCGTGGCCCGTCTTTTTGAAACATCCTTGGACAAGGTGAGATGCGAGGGAGCTCTAATCCGCGGTGCTCTCCTCTGGCCGACGCCTGCGGTTCAAAACCTCCCTCAACAACCGATTCCCAGAAAGACGAAGACTCATCCAAATGTGTTTTGACAAATGCCACGTGCAACAACCGTGCAAGGTTGACGGCGCGGGCGCGGCTTACCATGCCGAAGATTTGTTCTGAATCTGGCCCAAATCCGTTACGGTCCCACAGTGTTTCCAGAATCACTTGCTGGAACGGTGCTCCATAACAGCCTCTGTGTCGCAACAATAATCGAACACCGTGCCCACAATTCACATGCAACTGACTGGGGACATCGCCATGCCGCCTGAAACGGCGGGGGCTCGAGTTGTAGGTCTTCTTTCAACGAGCCGCGCGGCATAGGCTCCAAAGAAGATGTCTCCACTGGGAGCCAACGTTCTGGATCACTTCGGTGAAGTCTGCCATCGTTGAAACTAATTTGCAGGCCCACCAACGTCGCGAACATAATATGTTGTCGGCCAGACCAGATGAGTAAGCAAACAGAAATCGTTATCAAAATCAGAAAAATCGAAACCATCGCCGCCTCCCCCAACAATTTACGAGAATCTTCATGATCACCTCAAAAATGCAAGTGAATTCGTCCGGAACCTCCACGCCACATTGTTTGCCGCCACGTTCAAGAATCAGGAGAAACGGAACCGCTGACCCCATCTCCTGGCAACTCCATTGGACAATCCATATGGAAAACCTCTTGCATCGACACCTACACCACTGCCCGGTGCAGGTCACGGCCTGAGGGCGCAACCGACATGCAATCGTGGAGCATGCAATCAAACACTGTCGAAATATATGGCCACGGCCGAGTACCAGGGGGCGCCCCCAACGATATGCAATGAACACTGTATGTCCGATAATGGCCCCAATGTCGTCATAACTGTATCCAGGCTTGAAGCCCAGCGCCTCGATTGGTGAAGGCACCAATGAAACTCGCACCTGAAGTTGCAGACACCACGTGCACCATGTCAACCGAGTGTCAAATTTGCCGATCCAACGGGCAGACCCAAGAGATGTCACGAGCCGCTCTTGTAGTACGCCGCTGAGTTCAATGCTCTTGAACGACGCTGGGACACCTAAATCCTCCCCGTCGCGCCTTAAAAACGCATGACGTCAAACATCTCGCAAACACATGCGCGTTGCATGCTGATGAAGCCCAGCCAGAATGCGATTGAGACCAGCCCGTGCTGAGAGCACAGAACACATGCAAAGCAGGAAATCGAACGCCGTCCAGATTCTCGTTTCTTGCGAGCACCTCCAAATACCTCAGCCGCTGGCGTCGCGTCTCGTTCGGATTCCGATTATCAACGAGACTAACGCACCGATCTTCAACGCCTCACTCAACCGCGGCTGTCCGCGTGCAGCGTCGCAAGCTTTTATGTTCAACGTCCGGGGCAAGGGGTGAACCTGCGATCGTTTACAGGTCGCCTTCAATCGCGCCTTCACCCGCCGTTCTTCGAATACTTTCCGCCTAGCTCGCCAGAGGTCATGGACAGCAGCGCGTCTTGTCCCTGGGGCCGTCACGGACACAACCTTTCTGACCTTCATCGCAAGTTGGTCTCACGTAGTCCTGTCACGATTGTCTCGAGGCTGTGCGGTCTCGAAAGCTATCTCAAGCGCGCTGTGCTTGATACCTGTATGCAGGTGATCAAAATCAGAACGGGCAAGCTTCATGCAAGAGCGTTTGAACTGAACGCTGTCCGCAACAGACGAAGGCCCCCATCCCCCGAGCGACATAGAACGACAAGCAGGAGGTGACAAAGCACATGGCAGCGACAACTCTGCGACAACTGGTCGGCGATCAGATGCTGGAGGCTCCGCGGCTCTGCAGTGCCGATCACCTCCTCCGAGACAAAGATGAAGTCAGTCTGATAGTATGTAGAACGTTTCTTCTTCACCCTGCCCGTCCAAGCTGTAGACCCTATGTCTGCCTCGCTGGCCTGGCCGGGGGACGTGTTCAGCGCGCGTGGGCACAGAACCCCGACCAAGACACGAGCGCCCTGATATTAGCGAGAACGCGGTCTCCATCCGGCTTTGACATATGATTTCCGGGATACCCCTCCAGACCAGTTGCGAGGGAAACGTTAGCATCGACTTCGAGAACAACATGGAACACAATATCACGATACTTCACTTGTACGATACGCCCGCAATTCAGCTGTCGAGGAACACGCCCTCCGCCCGGCCCCCTCGAGATGCTGCATAGATTGCGGCAGACATCCAAAGTCTACATGCAATAAACGCGCTGGCCAGAGTTCGTGGAATCATCACTTGCGTCCCAAGCTGAAATTTCCTGCGGAAGCCATACAACTTTCCAAACAGTGTGCCAAAGACGTTTGCAAATTCTCCTTGCGACGTTCTGGCTCTTCTGGCAAGTATTCCGAGAAGTGGTACTCACTCGATGCGCCCATGGATTCACAGCGCAACGTGCTCACCCCTCCCAGACGGAGGCGAACTCCATGCGAACGCCCTTCGCTTCGAATCCGAAGGCCATGCTCACGCCAGCGGCGTCCCACTCGATGCTGGAATCCTGCGGGGCCGTGCTGGCGTTCGTCTCGCCCTGGGGGGTCGAAGTGGTGAGCAGCCACTCGGGAGACCACGAACATTGGGCAGTCGCCGGCTCGCTGAACGCCCTGGCTGTGCTCTGGAAGGATGCCCTCGCCCCCCCCCCCCCTTGCCGTAAAAACGCTGCTGGGCGGGAGGCCCCTTCCCCACTGACGTGCACGAGGTGCTCGCGTTGAGCTGGCCAACTGGGCCGTTGGCGAGGGCGCTCGGCGGCGGACGGCGGGGTCAGCCGCAAGCGTACTATTAGTGAACCTGGGTCTAAAAGCTTCGATCTCGCCGACTTTCGGCTGTTAGGATACTGGCAAAGGTGTCCTTTGGAGTGTTCCAGAATCGCCTCACTGCCCCTAATCATGCCCTTGCTCCTGCGCTCTTTGAGCTGACGAAAACTTGGATCTCGATGCGTTGGTTGGTACGAAAACATTGCCTGCAGTACAGTTGAGCGTTGAGGCGGTAGGCGCGCCGGAGGATGCGCCGACAAACGAACGACACCACGCCACCTGAGGCCCGCCATGTTGCGCTAACCGCGCAACAGCCCGCGCCAGATTTCCTGACATACGCCACGCCCCCTGGCGCCGTCGGTGCGAGCACAGGGAGGCGGCCGAGGGGCCGTTCCTGTGCGGGGTCTGTAGGTAGAGGCCAGGAGGGTGACGCCTTTCTCCAAGGCGCTGCGCATTGCGCAATGCACAATGGTCAGGATGCCAATGCCTGAGCCAATACATTTGCGGAAGGGATGCAATAGGGAAGTGAGCGGACTTCACGCACACCCCCCGCCCCGGAACCTGCCAGCTCCCGATGGCCTCGGGCCCACGGGCAACAACGGCAGGGATCGGGAACAGAGGTGCGCGGTCCACTCACAGCCCCGTTTCATCCTCCGCCCCTCCAAACGAGGGCGCGTTGACTAGGAATGTGGGGGACAGAACCAACCCCGCCACACGGGCTACTTCGGAGTATATACCCGACTTGGCGGGCCCAGGGTGCGCCCCCCAAAAAACGCTTCGGCGCTCCTGGACGATGCTCCGTCACCACAGGTGACAAGGATGGGAGAGCAAGGGATAGAGAGAGAAGAATAAGTGGCACCAGCATCCCTCGATGCAGGTGTCGCCACCGTCACGGCGCGCGCGCGCCAAATATACTGGATCGGAAGTGTGACGACGGCTCGATCAAAGTGACAATATCTCTCATTCACGGGGCTCTCCAGGCCCATGAGATTGTCAGGGCACTGCAGGCCCAATTCTGATAAGTATGAGGATCGTTGCAATGACAACTGATCTCTGAGAAAGAACCGCGAAATTATCATGCATGATGCGAGGCACTCCAGGCCCCAAAAGTACACCGACAAGCAACACGAACAATAACGAATCATGGATAATGCTTTGCATCTGTCGTTCTCTGGCGCCGTTCCAAGATAATACAAAGATAGCTTTGGATGTATAAGATTACTGGCGGACGACCTGCCTGGGTGCGTTCATGTCCGATTGCCAGATCCTATCATGTAAAGCAAAAGCCAATAGCGAAATACAATGCGAAATCAAACATATCCAATCGAACGATACATCTATCAGGACATATCAACATATTCATGAATAAAGCACGTAATGACACCAACTCAATTCCCATAATCGATGATGGTATAAAAAAACCTACACACAGATACACGGTGAATATGTCAATTAAAAATCACGTACAGTTCTCGTAGTAACGCTCATCCCAAACACGATTCCCGTAGTCATTGAACCAGCTGCTGATGATAGCCTGGTAGCTGTCCCATGACCAGATGCACTCGTTGTCGTCGCTGTCAATGTAGACCCATTGGGACAAGTGGCGCGACCAGTAACGGCATGCATCGCGTTGGTAGTGCTGGAGTCCGCGACGCCACCAAGTATAGACATTGCGGCACTCGCGTACGGCACTCCTGCTACGGCCACGGTCGTCATCGTAGTCGTGCTCGCGCCTCGGTGATGTCAGGGGGCGGCGCGATGTCGAGGAATGGGCGACTCCACCAGCCCGGTCCGCAGCGTCAGCCCAGCCAGCGCCGCCAGGATCATAGGCGGGCGCGGGGCCATCGCGGCGCGGGGGTGGAGGAGCAGGGGCGAGGCGGATGGGTTCCTCGGGGGCAACAATGAAGTCGACTGTCTTACCCTTGCCCGCCCGAAGGCCTGTCAACTTGACGCGGTTCACTTGACCTCGCCCCCTCCCTGAGGTAGCGGAAAAAAATCAAATGTCCGCGGTCAAGCCGCGCGCCGCGAGGCATCGCTCCGGGAGCCTGTGCCCGCTGGCCAGCATATCCGAGCCGCTGGCTCTCGCTATGCAGGCGCATTCCCTCGTGCATGTCCTCGATCGTGAATGGGCGCAGGGGCGACTGCGCTCTGTATGTCGTCATCTGGCGGTGGAAGACGCCATCCTCCCATAATCGATGCGCCAGGTCGGGATACGGATGATGAGGTCGGGGATCTTCTGACCCGGGTCAATCCAACCCCGGGCCAACCAGGCCTGCAAGATCCTGCGCCCAAGCCCGGCTCAATGTGAAGGACCCTGCAGGGCCCTGCGCCCGAGCCCGGGTCAATGCGACCCTGGCGTTGCAGGATCCTGCGAGATCCGGCGCTCTGGCTGACCCCCGTTTACACTGACCCCCGTCTCGAGGCCCCCGATGCAGGACCGCCCCCTCCTTGCCGGCGTCTTCTTCCTGTCCACCGACGCGGCGTTGGCCAGGGCTGGGACTGCCAGCCTCCAACCACCTGGAGTGTCGGGGCGTGGCTTGTTTAGCCAGTCTGCGATGGAAGTCTTCGGCAATGGATTCATCGGAACCTGTGCTGGACATCCGCGCGCATTATTTGGCGCGCGATGTTCTCGTCCATCTGGTCGCGGATCCAGTTATGCACATCAGCCAAAAACTGGACCTGGCACGAACGTGTTTCCCCATGCTGGAACGACTCAGAACAAATTCGGCGCAGGCCATCATCGTTTGGGTCGGCATTTGGGAGGCCACGGTAGCAGCTTGCGCGATGCTGCTTGGCGGTCTGGCACCGAGCAGCTCCGTTCTCGATCAATTGTTGAATCCGCCTGCGGGCGTTGCCGCCAGTGCCCAACTTGCGGCCGATCATTCGAACGATACGATTCGGGACGAAGCTGGCGCGGTTGGTGGCAAGGTCCTCGGCTAATGATCGCAATCCCTTGTCGGTCATAGAACCAGAGATTCCCATCCAAGATCTGGTCGCGATCGCGATGTGCTGAGGCCGTGCCCTGATGGTCTCGGGAGAGTCGCTCCGCTCTGCGGCGGAGTTCCTGGTCCAATGCATCGTCGACGCGAGGGCCACCCATGACATCGTCATAGTCGGAACGCATCACCTCGATGAGCTGTTCCTCGGCGGGGGCAACGGCAGACGCAACGCTTCCAGGGTCAGGGACGGGAATGTTTGCAGCATCGGGCGGCGGAGTGGTGGAAACCCTGAGGTTCTATTGGTCGCTGATCGGGTTCCCCGGCGTGTCACCGTACTTCTTGTCTGATAGTACTGTCGATTCCCAGAGACTGAGTAGGGGTGCCAACGCTGGATGATTATGGAGAGTGTCCGTCGATGAAGTCGTTGGCAAACGAAGTGTAGCAGCACTCTGAAAAATGGTGAACAGATGTGGAATCCAACGAGACACTACTAAATCGTCGTTATCGTCCCAACTCATCTCTGTCATCATGGTAGACAGGAAACGATTGCGCCCACAAATGTTTGGCAATTCTTTGGCCCAGGGAGAGAATGGGATGAAGATCGTCTTGTGCCAATATGCCTTGGGGTCTCAGCGGAGCCGTGTCTCCAAATGACTCTCATACGAGTATGTGTCTCTGTATGTTGCCGCACATACCTGATCTACCTCCAACAGTGGCGTCTGCAGCAATCCAACAGCTTGTGTATTTTTGCCCGTCTTGCGAAGGTCGTTCAGTTCCGCTGTAGAACACATGTAAAAATGAATTGCAGGTCATCGGCGACTTCGATCGTCGTGATCAGCTTTGTCTCGTCGATCTTGATGTCCTGATTGTCGTTCTGTTGGAATGTGGGTGTGTCCACCGGCTCGTCGATAACAATGGCTTCATCGATAAATCCAAGGTGGGACTCGACATCGTACAAGCTCAGGTGGTCAGTGTACATATCGGACAACTGTGCATGCAGTGGAACTGCGAAAGCAAAGCTGGTGTGCTCGTTAATCTTGTTCTCGGCATACCAGATGTTGGCCCAGAGCGGGCCGCGGCCTCGAAAAGGGATCTGTACGCTGACGCATGGACCATTGTGAACAATGTCGAGGATCGGTCCGTAGATCTTACCCTTGCCTAGCGTGAGTGCGACATCTTTCTTTGCTGGCCACAGGCGATGGACGGCGCGGCAACGGGCCGAACCATGCAGACGTGTGTATATGAAGTCGTTGATGCGGATATTCTGGAAGCGACTGCAACGATCCCATGTGCCAAGAGGAAGTGTCCCCACCAGGGGTTCGAAATACCCTTCGTTGCAATTGTCCACAACAGTCCAGTGAACCATGTTCAGAATGGCCTCTTTTGTCAGAGTCGGTGCAGGTTTCGCCACCGGCTCGCTGTCGTACAGGAGGTCATCCAGTTGCGACCGGTCCTGCTTCGGCACTGGTTGGAGACCTGGGATCTTTGGAACACTCGGTGCAACAGAAGAAGAAGATGAACGCATCCCGACAGGCATCGGCTTTGCTTTTGGCGCCTAGACGTGCGTTCGCGACGACTCTGCTGCTGGCGTTGCCACCGGCACAATCTCGCCCCTTGTTCGCCGAGCCAGAATTCACGGCCAGCAGTCATGGCCGAGCGCATGTCGATGACCACGTCGATCTGCTTCTTCTCGTGCTCGAACTTGTATCCAGGGGTCGTAGTATGAGGGTTCTGTTTCATAGCGCACGAAGGAACTGGAACTGTATAGTGCCTCACGCCGTGTGTGGCGGTCAGCACCATAGCCTGGAACAGTGCCAATCTTCCGAATACTCATCCAGGCGCCATTCGTAGTAGCATGGTGTGAGTACTTCACATCCGTCCATGACAAACGCTTCCAGCATATATTCCATGGTTGGCTGTTGCGGTGTACGGCAGTATGACCACCAATGACACGGATGGCCAGTATACGATCCCATGCAAAGTCTGCTCCCAACACGTCTGGGTTGGGACGGCGGACCAAGACCTGGAAGCGGGCCTCTTCGTCGTCGATGCGCAGCTGCAGGGCGCGCAGGACGGCGATCATGTAATACTCCTGTGCTTGCCATGGCTGGCCAGCGCGGTCAGCCTGATGCACATGCGCGTGGACTGCATTCCGATCGGGGCCGTGATCATCTCGTGTGAATACTTCGGACACGATGTGACTGAAGGACTTGTGGTGATTGGCCACGGCCCAAGTGTCGACGTGTTCGAGCTGCCAGATATTGACGCGACGGTCGAGAAATTGATCCAAGCCGTTGCGGCCGCTGTTGTCGTGTCGGAGTGCGGTTGGTAGAGCCTCATTACTGAACCTCTGCGGTGATCGCATAGTATGTCCAGGATACTGTGAACCAGCCAGGAGAGGCAGGCCCAACTGTTTGGTCGTCACATTACATAGAGCAATCCATGTGTAGCCTGGGAAGCAACCACTGTTCTGTAGGTCGGGAGCGCGCTTGATCACGTAGTCTTCGCAGTACAAACTCTGTTTATAATCCTCGATCGTTTTGCGCGACTCATACTGACCACGTCCACGCAGGATCGGGAAGACCCAGGGAAATGGGTCGGACACCTTGGCACGAATAGCATCTTCTCTGGGAGTAATGCCAAGCGTAGTCTCGTCCTCTAGCCTCATCGTGGTGTCATGCTGCGATCGTGCGCAACAGTCGTGTGCACCCATGATCTTGTACTTCGTAGTCTCCACAAGTGGATCCGCAGGTGCGGAGGTTGCCTCCGGCGCCGCGGTGTCCACTGCTGAAGAGGACGGCGGTGCCGGTGGTGGAGTAGGTACAGTCGCCGATGCCACCGATGCCGCTGGCGCGGGTGGCAATGGCACCTACTATGCTGGTGCAGGAGGCGGCTGCTTGGGAAACGCACCCGGCATAGCGTCATCCTCTCGCGGTGGAGGACGCGTCGGAGGAGCTGGCGGGACAGGCGCGCGAGCTGTCGCAGGCGCGACGGACGGAGGATCAGGCGGTATCTCCGTTTGTGACTTGGCCTGGCTCTGAAACCAGTTGGTAAGCTCAAAGATGTAGCCCGCGTTGACATCCCGCCCCCGCTCGAAGATACCTGATTTCTCGCTGGCACGAGACGGGGCAATATCCATGATCTTGTTGGCGAACTGCTTCAATACCACCCAGGTAGCAGCATGACGTACCATGAAGTTCCTGTTGTACACGGCCCTGATGAATTCACGCTCGGGAGATGAATAGGAAGCCCACGTCTCGGGGAAGGTGTCGATCATGCTGCTGAAGCGACGAAGGACAATATCCCAAGATATGTAGTCTTTCCTCCGAAGGAGTATGAAGTGCCTTGCCGTCCCAGTCCGTACCGCATGCAGCAGGAATGGCCTGAGTCTATACAGGTGGGGGATCTTCATGGGATGTCGCCTCCGTTGGGGCGGCAGCAAGGATCGGGCCCTGGTTCCGGTGTGTCGGGGCGGCAGAAGATGATCCAACTGCAAGAGTTGCCTCCGGCGGAAAGACCGGAGGAGGGTCAGACGAAAAGTGAAACGCCTGAAACGTCGCTGTCATCCACGCAGCCAAGTCGCGTTCTCCCAGGGATTGCACGCGCAGAGCCTGCAGTCCTTTCGAACGTTGGAATTTCGTGGATAGTTCCAGGCGGACGCGGAGAGCTTCACGCATCTCCTGCGCCTGGGCGTGGCCCTTGTAGTCGTTGACAGGCTGTATCAACGGATGGCGGAACGGGAATGGCTGTGTCGGCAGCGAGAGCGGAACCGCACTCAGGTTCCTGAGGGCACCGGCATGCATGAACTGCTGCGTCAACTGCACCAGGCTATGGTCCGTCTTCTGTGGATGCCACGAGTTGGTATGCGTTCGATCCTGCTGTCGGATCCATTGGTCGGCAGGTAGCACAACTATACCACGGCCAGTGAACATCTTGATCATCTCGTTCATGTGCTCGTTGAACATATCCGGTGGCCCCCATTGGTAGGCCTTGCCAGGGCACGTGACTGTGGGAGAACGGAAACAGTTCAGAACGTCGATGCAACGAGATATGTCCACATTGGCATGCTCAGGAAGTGTTAGAAGAGTGTTGCCTGGTGAATAGAGCCAGCGATTCTCGCACTCAGCTGGTACTGGCGCACAAGCGCGATGTGGCTCAAGTTTCAGCAATTTCCCGTCCGTGGTAACGTCGTTGCCAGACCACCAAATGAAAGCGCTGAGGCCTCGCTGATAATGACGCTGTTTGACATAGGCTGGGAAACGATCCGGCCAGTAGGCCCAGATCACCTCATTGAGCTCGCGGTACTCGTCGTTCCTACCACTTATGTATAGTGCACGAGCACGGCGGACATGATCGATGATCTGCTTCTGCTCCGCATTGGCTGGGTCGTTGGAGGCCATGATGTCGTCGAGACGACGACGTAGAGTGGTGCGGTAGGTCTCGCGCGCGGCGGCTGGCCCAAGAGCGCGGGCGTCGCCGCCGGCCTCCGGCAGCAGCGGCGAGTCGCACCCGAGAGGCGTGTCGTGCTCCAGCCAATAGCGCTTGTAGTTGTTGCACGATAAGGACCAGAAGAGACTGTCACCTCTCATCCACGTGGCGAAATCCTCCAGCGTCGCACCCGCCTGGCACTGGAAGTCGCGCATCCATGGACATACCAATGGAACCAATGCTGGATTGGAGGCACCAGCGATCCGACGACGCGAGTCAATGGAATTCAACTCGTCGGTGCCAGCACATGGTGTCATTGACGGCTTCTTCTTGCCACGAGATCTCGGACTTCGACGCCATGAGACAGCTGGAATCACTGTAAAGATTGGCCCACTTGAAAGCGTGGCCGTCGGGGCCCAAAGCGTGGATAACGGTAAGGCCGAAATCTTCGTCCACCATTGGGGCCCATCCGTGGTCACGCATCATGCTCAGGCAGTACCGGCCATCTGCGAATGCAGACCAGCGTGGTGCCGTAGCGTCTGGAGCGACAGGGCCCTCGTGGAAACATCCTGCGTTCCCGCTGGCAGGAATGTCGGCAGGGCGACGGGCGTTCGGAATCCACGGGCCCCACGCTGAATCCACATTGGACAGTCTTGTCAAGGTAGCGTGATCCTGTGCGAGTGTTGACACCGGCATGGGGTCACAACTCTCGCCGCCGAATCCTCCACGGGCCGTGGCCCGCGAGGATGCTTTGATTTCGTGCTCATTGTATGCGGACAGCATGTGGAAGACGCGACAGCACGCGCGCTGAAGCGCCTCGGCGAGTTAGCCGATCTGCCCCGCCATGTCAGACGTGCGAGGTGCGGCTAGCGGATCCGTGGGCAACTTGATGTCCGACTGCGCGGGGAAGTTATACGCCGTGAGTCCATGGTCGCGGACAAACGGCGGGTGAGGACCGTCGGGTGAACGCAGCATCTGCATGGTCTCGTCGAGGCTCGCAGCTGACGAGCCACTCGAGAAGGCAGAGCCCGCAGCGCCCCACGGCATCCGTAATACTTTCCACATTCCGCTCGCCACTCGAGCGCAGATCCCCTCCGGTGGACACTCGGGCGCCTCGGCGTCGACGCCGATCCCCGGAGGATTTGCCCAGGGAAAGTCAGGGCACTGGCGGGCCGCATGATCAATCCAAGGGCCCTTCAAGTAAAGACCCATAATAGAAAATCAGACGAAGAAGAATGTCATCCATGGAGCGGCCGCGGCAGGGGTGGGGTTCGGCTCCACAGCTCCGGCGATTGTGTCGCCAGTCTCAAATGTCACCTGGGATGCCGAGGTGAGTGGCCCCTGCTTGCTCGAGCGGAGCCAGTAGGATCCACCCCCGTCAGGACGACTCTCGGTCACGCGCTTGTAGCTCAGTCCGCTGCTGAACGGGCGGCTGCGAGCAGTCTGCCACTCAAAGGCTGGTCCGTTGCGGATGTTGCCATCGGCAAACGCTGGAGCGCCCCAACCTGCGTCCCGCGCAGCTTGATCGGGCCCGTCGACATTGCGGGCCGATTGGCGCGGGCTGGGTCCTCCGCGCGAGCGGGAGGGGGGGGGGGGGGGGCGTCGAGCGCGGGCGCGTTGAAGGCCGAAAAGTGCT
The DNA here is from genome assembly GCA_963575745.1 of Prorocentrum cordatum. Taxonomy (NCBI): domain Eukaryota; class Dinophyceae; order Prorocentrales; family Prorocentraceae; genus Prorocentrum; species Prorocentrum cordatum. The sequence goes on along the minus strand of CAUYUJ010021928.1, from coordinate 62,571 downwards.
GCGGAACAAATATGAATTATGCTTGCGCGACAAACGCACGCGCGCGAACGACTGCAGCAATGGAGATACTAGCGGCCAGGGAACCCTTCACGGAAAAGGGCGGCCTTGGCGATCTCCGGCTTCTCAGCGGCCTTCGCGGCGACAGGAGCAACGAGAGGCAACTCGAGGAAGTCCTGCCACAGCTGAGCCTTCTTAGGCTCAAAGTGTTTTGTCATCATATATGCGACCTGTTGTGTTCCTGCGTATGTTAGTTGGAAATGTTCATGTTGGCATGTTTCCGTTATCCAATCCAAGCTAATACGATCAGCGCGATGAAAGTGACTAAGGGCTTGTGCACGTCCCTTGTGCACTATCGTGATCACTGCCACGTTGCCCTCTGCCACAATGAGGTTGACGACGGGTGGCGAAGCAGAGTGATCAGGAGGATGAGGAACATGCAATACCATATCATCACACACAATATCATGGGTAGTAGATGGTGGTGACGTGGGCAACGTCTGCATTGAGGGCCGCGCACGGGGGGGAGAAGCACGCGTGGGCGAAGCCCGTCTTCTTGGCGGTTCGTGACCCTTCTTGGCCGCCAGCGCGCGTCGCCGCGCGCGGTGCGCGCCGCCGCTTCCCAGGGCGATAGCAGAGGCAGGCCTTCAGTTTGTAGCGCAGCATCCAGCGCCACGATCTCCGACACGGTAGAAGAGTGGGAGACAACGGTCTGCTTCTTGCACGCGGAGTTCAGGGGGGAGAACGCGTTGGGACCACGAGAGCGACGAAAGCGCCAGTGATAGATGTTGACGTGCTAACGCAGTCTGCAAACGAGGCATCTGCGAACAGCACGATCGCAATCTTGTTCGACTCATCACCAACCCATCCGCGTAGGCAGTGACACCGCGTGGATTTGCGATAGCAAACCAGTCGATGTAGCCTTTCACCACATGCATAATTCCACTTTGTAATTTCCCTGGCAAGCATGCGCGCCGGACGCACGCTATAAAATCTGCAGCAGCGGGCCAGATACAAGGTCTTCATGAATACATTCGCGGTGTCTGGTCCCAGTACGCCGGCATCCTCACAATCTCTGTCGGTGAACGATGTGCCCTCTACGCCAGGGGTGTCAGCATGTGGGAGTGTGTCGTAGGTGAAGCCCGTGGCGTCGGGTGCGGGTTTTGCAACCGACGCGGACGGTCGGGTTGCGGGTTGGTCAACCGGCGCCCTCGACCGAGGCTTGGTTGTTCTCGGCTTTGGCGATGCGGATCGCTTGCGTCGGGATCCAGGCATGCCCGGTAGCTTGGAGACGCATTCTAGACACCGTTCGACGCACTGATCAGTGAAACCAAGCACGTCGTGCCGAATCCCACGTACATTGGAAGCTGACGTGTGCTGCTTCCTGTCGTGTTCAGGAAGCATAGGTCGCATCGTATTCATACGCTTGTCGAAAACGTCCTGTGGTACTTTCTAAGTGTCTTGGCCGCATCCCAAGTAGTGGTCGTACGTCGTAGGAGGACCCAGTTCGATACCACTGTGCCGCATCAGACCCCAGCCTTTCTGAGGTTGTCAGTGGGTCCTGCCATCTTGAAGTCGTCGACATAAACTGACAGGATGAGGTCGAGCTCGTCGCGAATCCACGCGCATTCCCAGCCGGGAACCGGAGCAAAGTCCCCTGATTCGAGACTGGCACGGCAGTGTCGTTCCCAGAAGACACCTGCCAGTGGGTGGCCATACAGAGCAAATCGGAGACGACACACGGGGCTTTTGTACTTGGCCCAAGATGATGGTTGTCTTCATTTGGGTAACGTGATCTACGTATCCACTGGGCCGATGCGACCGTCACCGTGCAGCAGCGCCTGTGTACGCACACGGAGCATCACTCTATTGGCCTCCGTTGCCAGGCAAGAGTGCGGTGGCGTCGCATAGCTTGGAAGCCTCGATCTGAGAGGCGCTCGCGGCAGCGTCGGCGAAGACAGCTGCAAGGCCACTCTCGTCCTTAATGCTGTCGTCCTGGACCGCGGACGCGTCCTCTGTATTCTGGAACTCAGGAGGTAGCTCTGCGCGTTTGACAGATGAGAGCTCCAGGATATTCGCGAAATCGACCTTCTTGCTCTCTTTACTGACGTTAGGGACAACATCGTCTCGATCCATCACCGCGTCGAGCAGCCATATCTGTTCCTTTTCTAGACGTTCGTACTCGTTCCGAAGTGCATCCTGCGCTCGAGGTTCTGCCGCGACCTCTTGCTTGGTGAGGTTTCGGGTGACGAGGTTGGAATCAAGCTTGCTCCCGCAGCTTTGTTTGTAATCCTGAACACCAGGCATCATTGGCACCAGGTGGGACTTGTCGGCCATCGCAGGCGATCGCACAGCGCCTGCAGGATTGGCATCCGGCGCTGGGCGGTAGTAAAGAACAGTGATGCTGTCACGTGGTCCGACTGGAAGCAGCGCATTGGTGATGCGACTTTCCGTGGCGCCCACCACTGTCTCGTCCCCGATCACGGCGTGGTCGTGGAGGTCGCACGTAGTGCGTCGTTCCACATTGGACCAGGGTGGACCGTCATCGTCGGTTGTCTGAAATCGACGAGTGTTTCTGTCCGACCGAGTCCAGATATGAAGAGCAGAGCCGTGGCGGACTTTCCGTGCTCGGATGACGTCCTTGGCAAAGTCTCGCTCTGCCGCTCGTTCTTTCTTGGGCATCGTATTCCAGAACTCCAGTAACACAAAGTCAGGTCGACCAGTAGCTTGGACGCGAGTATCCCGACCAAGGAAATTGATCTTGCCGTCGGTAATGATCTCCGGACGCTTGTAGAAGCGAACGATGCCCGTCCAGGGTTCGCTGCGATGGCGGTGGTCCTGGCAGAACCGCCCCACGCATCGCGGAAGTATGTCTCCCCTTCGAAGCTCGACGTAGTTTCAAGGCTTCGAATGACATCGATTTTGTCGACTGGAACACGGATTCCGATGACGTCGTCGGTAGGGCGAAAGAGCTGAGTCCGTGGTGTACGAATGTGGCGTAGGATAGCTTCGAGAGAGCGCGCCCGCAGGGCCCGAGCAAAGGGGAGGGGGGGCTAGGCTTAAGCTACCCCCCCCTCCCTTGAGCCGCCCTTGTTGGAAGCACCCCCCCCTTTTTTTTGCAGGGGGGGGGGCTTACAGCTACCCCCCCCTCCCCCCTTGGGCCCTCCCCGGAAGCTACCCCCCCCTCCCCCCCTTTCCAAAGGGGGGGGTGCTTAAGCTACCCCCCCCCTCCCTTGGCGCTGCCCTGCTGGAAGCTACCCCCCCCCTCCCCCCCTTTCGTGCAAAGGGGGGGGGGTGCTTGGAAGCTACCCACCTCCCCCCCCCCCCCTTTGGCCGCCGCGGAAGCTACCCCCCCCTACCCCCCTTTCCAAAGGGAGGGGGGTGCTTAAGCTACCCCCCCCCCTCCCTTGGAGCCGCCCCTGGAAGCCCCCCCCCCCCTCCCCCCTTTGTGCCAAAGGGGGGGGGGGCTTGGAAGCCCCCCCCCCCTTCCCCCCTTTGGCCGCCCAGCCCCCGGAGCCTCCGCCCTCCCTTTCGCCGACGATCCAAAATGAACAATCCACGATCGAGGATGGACGATCGACGATCAACGATCGACGATCGAAAATCCCAATCGAATCGCTTGCAATCGATTGCACTCCATTCCACTGCAATCCCCCTCCCCACCTTCCTCCGCTCCCTCCCCTCCCTCCACACCCTTCGTTCCATCTCCTCCCTCCCCTCCCTCTCCTCCCCTCCCTCCCTTCCGTCCTGTCCCTCCCCTGCAATCCAATCGATTGAATCGATTGCAATTCAACCGATTGCAATCCAATCGATTGCAATCCAATGGATTGCAATCGAATCGTTTGCAATCCAATGGATTGCAATCGATTGCAACGCAAGTGTATCATTCAACTCGTCCCGTGCCAACGCCCGGGAACGAAAAATTACCCTGGCGACGTACCCAACCCCTGCGCAAACGCGGGGCACAAATAGTTTAGGACACTTTCTAAGGGGGGCGATGACGGAGCGAGGGTTACATATGTCTGCAGACGGAATTCGGGAGACTCGCAGGAAACTGGCTTCGGGACAAGGACTAGATAAAGCTGATTAGTTGCAATCCCTGAGCAACCCTAGCCACTTCGAAAGCGGGGATCTCAGATCGCAGCCCCCCAGGGATGGCGAGGTCTAATTTGGGTCCGCGCGTGGCGTCACTGTGCTGGGCCCCCCAGCAGGCCTCGAAAGTGGCGACAGTTTCACAGATCGCAGCCCCCCAGGGATGCGAGGTCCCATTTGAGTCTGCCGTGGGTCC
>CAUYUJ010021928.1:45000-58186 GCA_963575745.1 Prorocentrum cordatum | reverse complement strand
CTCCTCCTCCTCCTCCTCCTCCTCCTCCTCTGCATCCTCACCATCATCATCATCATCATCATCATCATCATCATCATCATCATCATCATCATCATCATCACCACCACCATCATCATCCTCACCATCAACAGCAACATCAACAGCATCAGCATCATAAACATCATCGGCATCACCAGCATCATAATCCTGCTCATCCTTATCCTCCTCCTCCTAATCACCATCATCATCAGCATCGTCATCATCAGCGTTACCATCATCATCATCATCATCATCATCATCATCATCATCATCATCATCATCATCACCATCATCATCATCATCATCGTCGTCGTCATCGTCATCGTCATCATCATCATCATCATCATCATCATCATCATCGTCATCATCATCATCAACGTCGTCAACATCAACATCAGCATCATCATCATCAGCATCATCATGATCAGCATCATCATCACCATCAGCCGCATCATCACCAGCAGCAGCATCAGCACCATCATCAGAATAATCATCGACATCGCCATCATCATCATCATCAGCATCATCATCATCATCATCATCAGCATCATCACCATCATCATCAGCATCATCATCTTCATCTTCATCAGCATCATCATCCTCATCGTCGTCAGCACTATCGCCATTCGCATCATCGGCATCATCAGCATCATCATCGTCGTCATCAGCATCAGCATCATCCTCATCCCCATACGCATACACATCCTCGCCCGCATCGTCCTCCTCATCCTCCTCCGCATCACCATCAACAGCAACATCATCATTAGCACCAGCAGCATCATCACCTTCATCGTCATCATTATTATTATCATCATCATCATCATCATCATTATCAGCACCACCATCATCATCATCGACATAGCCAACAACATCATCATCAACAGCAGTCCCATCACCACCACCACCGCAACCATCATCATCACCATCACCATCATCATCATCGTCATCATCATCACCACCATCATCAGCAGCATCGTTATCATCAGCATAAGCATCAGCATCAGCAACACCATCAGCATCAGCAGCATCAGCATCAGCATCATCATCAGCACCACCATGACCACCATCATCATCATCATCATCATCATCATCATCATCATCATCATCATCATCATCATCATCATCATCATCATCCTCACCATCATCAGCATCATCATCACCACCAGCATCATCACCATCACCAGCATCATCCCCCTCCTCCCCCTCCTCCTCCTCCTCCTCCTCCTCCTCCTCCTCTCCTCCTCCTCCTCCTGTTCCTGTTCCTCCTCCACCTCCTCCTCCTCCTCCTCCTCATCCGCTCCTACCTCCTCCGCCGCATCCCCCTTCCTCCTCCTCATCCGCCTCATCCTCGCCTCCCCCCCCCCTCCCACCCCTCACTCCCCTCCTCCTCCTCCTCCTCCTCCTCCTCCTCCTCCTCATCCCCTCCTCCTCCTCCTACCGACTCCCCGCCTCCTACGCCCTCCGCCTCCTTCTCCGCGTCCGCATCCCCCTTGTCGTCCTCCTCATCCATCCTCTCCTCCCCGCCTCGCCTCCTCTTTTCCTCCTCCTCCCCCCCTCGTCTTCCTCCTCTTGTTCCTCCACTTCTTCCTCCCCCTCATCCTCCTCCTCATCTTCCTCCTCCTCGTCCTCCTCCTCCTCCTCGTCATCAGCAGCATCAGTATCAGCATCAGCATCAGCATCAGCATCATCATCATCATCATCATCATCATCAGCAGCAGCAGCATCACCATCATCATAGTCATCATCATCATCACCATGAGCAGCAGCATCATCATCATCACCATCAGCATCATCATCACCATCAGCACCATCATCAGCATCATCATCGGCATCCTCATCAACAGCAGCATCATCAGCATCAGCGTCAGTATCGACATCCTCATCATCATCAGCAGCATCAGCATCATCTGCACCATCATCATCAGCATCATCATCATCATCAGCATCATCGTCTGCATCAGCATCATCATCACAGGCAGCATCGTCATCATCGTCTTCATCATAAACACCATCAGCATCATCATCCTCAGCATCAGCACCATCATCACCATCATCATCACACTCAGCAGCATCAACATCGTCATCACCAGCAGCATCCTCATCATCAGCATCATCGTCAGCATCAGCATCGCCATCATCAACATCAGCATCACCAGCATCGTCCGCAACGGCATCAGCATCAGCATCGGCATCATCATCATCATCATTCGTATCACCATGAATCAGCATCGTCATCATCGTCGACATCATCATCATCATCATCATCATCATCATCATCATCATCATCATCATCATCATCATCATCATCGTCACCATGAGCAGCATCGACATCATCATCAGCAGCATCATCACCATCATCACCACCACCATCATCAGCATCATCATCACCATCATCACCACCACCATCATCATCATAAGCAGAGTCATCATCAGCATCAGCATCAGCATCAGCATCAGCATCAGCATCAGCATCATCATCATCATCATCATCATCATCATCATCATCATCATCATCAATCAGCGATCCTCATTCATCATCATCATCATCATCACCATCATGATCACCGTCGCCATCACCACCACCATCCCCCTCCTCCCCTCCTCCCCCTCCTCCTCCTCCCCCTCCTCCCCCTCCTCCTCCTCCTCCTCCTTCTGCCCCCCCATCCTCCTCCTCCTCCTCCTCCTCCTCCTTCTCCTCTCCTCCTCCTCCTCCTCCCCCTCCTCCTCCTCCTCCTTCTCCTCCTCCTCCTTCTCCTGCTCCTCTTCCTCCTCCTCCTCCTCTTCATCCTCCATTCCTTCTCTTCATAACTAACATGTCCTTTTCGCACCCCCAGGCAATTATGTAGGTAGGGCGGGCCGGGCGTTTCGCCTGAGACTTCCTCACCATTTACGACTCTGATGCTTAAAAAATGGTAACAGTTTCACATATCGAGGGCGGGTGGTTTTCAAAATGTGGCTCTCGCCTCAGCGCCGCGCACATTCGTGTCAAATTACCATGGCGACGTACCCAACCCCGGCACAATGCGGGGCAGGAGTAGCTTGGGAGATTTGAGGAGAAGGCGGCGACGTGACATGGACGCATATAATTCTTGGAGCGGCATTCGGGAGGTTCGCAGGTCACCGATCAATGGAAAAACGTTGAATAACTAAGTGAACCCCTGAGTCACTAACGAAGACGCAAGGTCCGAAAGGAGACCGCGGGCAAGGGGCTTGAAACGTCGGTGGGGCAACAACAACATGACATGGCATCCCAGGGACGGCGAGGTCCCAGGTCCGCGCAGTGCCTCACTCCGCTGGACCACCAGCAGTCTTCGAAAGTGACAAGTCCACCAGCAACCCTCGAAAGTGGCGACAGTTTCGCAAATCGCAGCCCCCCAGGGACCGCGAGGTCTACCTCAGGTCTGCGCGTTGCCTCACTCCGCTGGACCCACCAGCAGCCCTCGAGAGTGGCGGCAGTTTCGCAAATCGCAGCCCCCCAGTGACGGCGAGGTCTGCCTCAGGTCTGCGCGGTGCCGCACTCCGTTGGACCCAGCAGCAACCCTCGAAAGTAAGGACAATTTCGCAAATCGCAGCCCCCCAGGGACCGCGAGGTCTGCCTCAGGTCCCCGCTGGACCTACCAGCAGCCCTCGAAGCAGATCGCAGCCCCCCAGGGACGGCGAGGTCTACCTCAGGTCTGCGCGGTGCCGCACTTCGTTGGACCCACCAGCAACCCTCGAAAGTAGGGACAATTTCGCAGATCGCAGCCCCCCAGGGACCGCGAGGTCTGCCTCAGGTCCCCGCTGGAGCCACCAGCAGCCCTCGAAAGTGGCGACAATTTCGCAGATCGCAGCCCCCCAGGGACGGCGAGGTCTACCTCAGGTCTGCGCGGTGCCGCACTCCGTTGGACCCACCAACAACCCTCGAGAGTGGCGGCAGTTTCGCAGATCGCAGCCCCCCAGGGACGGCGAGGTCTACCTCAGGTCTGCGCGTTGCCTCACTCCGCTGGACCCACCAGCGGCCCTCGAGAGTGGCGACAGTTTCACAGATCGCAGCCCCCCAGGGACGGCGAGGTCTACCTCAAGTCTGCGCGGTACCTCTCTCCGCGGGACCCACCAGCAGCCCTCGAAGGTGGCGACAATTTCGCAGATCGCAGCCCCCCCAGGGACGGCGAGGTCTGCCTCAGGTCTGCGCGGTGCCGCACTCCGTTGGACCCAGCAGCAACCCTCGAAAGTAGGGACAATTTCGCAAATCGCAGCCCCCCAGGGACCGCGAGGTCTGCCTCAGGTCCCCGCTGGACCTACCAGCAGCCCTCGAAGCAGATCGCAGCCCCCCAGGGACGGCGAGGTCTACCTCAGGTCTGCGCGGGGCCTCATCCCGCTGGACTTACCAGCGGCCCTCGAAAATGGCGACAGTTTCGCAGATCGCAGCCCCCCAAGGACGGCGAGGTCTACCTCAGGTCTGCGCGGTGCCGCACTTCGTTGGACCCACCAGCAACCCTCGAAAGTAGGGACAATTTCGCAGATCGCAGCCCCCCAGGGACCGCGAGGTCTACCTCAGGTCCCCGCTGGAGCCACCAGCAGCCCTCGAAAGTGGCGACAATTTCGCAGATCGCAGCCCCCCAGGGACGGCGAGGTCTACCTCAGGTCTGCGCGGTGCCGCACTCCGTTGGACCCACCAACAACCCTCGAGAGTGGCAGCAGTTTCGCAGATCACAGCCCCCCAGGGACGGCGAGGTCTACCTCAGGTCTGCGCGTTGCCTCACTCCGCTGGACCCACCAGCGGCCCTCGAGAGTGGCGACAGTTTCGCAGATCGCAGCCCCCCAGGGACGGCGAGGTCTACCTCAGGTCTGCGCGGTACCTCTCTCCGCTGGACCCACCAGCAACCCTCGAAAGTGGCGACAGTTTCGCAGATCGCAGCCCCCCCAGGGACGGCGAGGTCTACCTCAGGTCTGCGCGGTGCCGCACTCCGTTGGACCCACCAGCAGCCCTCGAAAGTAGGGACAATTTCGCAGATCGCAGCCCCCCCCAGGGACCGCGAGGTCTACCTCAGGTCCCCGCTGGACCCACCAGCAGCCCTCGAAAGTGGCGACAGCTTCGCAGATCGCAGCCCCCCCAAGGACGGCGAAGTCTACCTCAGGTCTGCGCGGTGCCTCACTCCGCTGGACCCACCAGCAGCCCTCGAAAGAGGCGGCAGTTTCGCAGATCGCAGCCTCCCAGGGACGGCGAGATCTACCTCAGGTCTGCGCGGTGACTCACTCCGCTGGACCCACCAGCGGCCCTCGAGAGTGGCGACAGTTTCGCAAATCGCAGCCCCCCAGGGACGGCGAGGTCTACCTCAGGTCTGCGCGGTGCCTCACTCCGCTGGACCCACCAGCAGCCCTCGAAAGTGGCGACAGTTTCGCAAATCGCAGCCCCCCAGGGACGGCGAGGTCTACCTCAGGTCTGCGCGGTGCCTCACTCCGCTGGACCCACCAGCAGCCCTCGAAAGTGGCGACAGTTTCGCAGATCGCAGCCTCCCAGGGACGGCGAGATCTACCTCAGGTCTGCGCGGTGACTCACCCCGCTGGACCCACCAGCGGCCCTCGAAAGTGGCGACAGTTTCGCAGATCGCAGCCCCCCAGGGACGGCGAGGTCTACCTCAGGTCTGCGCGGTGCCTTACTCCGCAGGACCCACTTGCGCAGCCCTCGAAAGTGGCTACAATTTCGCAGATCGCAGCCCCCCGGCGACGGCGAAGAGAGGGCAGGAGGGAGGAAGCGGGAGGAGGCGGCGGGAGGAGGGAGACGCGACCGAGAGCTGGTAAAAAATGCAACAGCTTCGCGGATCGAGGGCAGGTGGTTTTCAAAATGTAGCTCTTGCCTTAGCGCCGAGCGCATGCGTGTTAAACAATTGCAAGAGCTTCATGTTTTGATGGCGGGTCATTTTCAAAATGTGGCTCTTGCCTGAGCGCCGCGCACACTCGTTTTGAAACTTTGAGAGCTTGACGGATTGAGGGCGGATGGCTTTCAAAATGTGGCTGTCGCCTTAGCGCCGCGCACATTCGTTTTAAAACTTTGCAAGAGTTTGACGGATTGAGGGCGGCTCCTTTCGAACATGTGGCTCTCGCCATAGCGCCGCGCACATTCGTTTTAAATGCTTGCAAAGGTTCCACGGGTTCCCATGATCAACGTGCCAGAAAGGGTGTTTTGAAGGATTCTGGATCATGCGAGTGCAGGGCGGGCCGGGCGGTTCGTCTGAGACCTCCTCGCCATTACAACTCTGAAGCTTCACAGATGGAGGGCGGGTGGTTCTCAAAATGTGGCTCTCGCCTTAGCGAAGCGCACAATCGTTGAACAAATTGCAAGAGTTTCACGGATTGGGGGCAGGTGGTTTTCAACATGTAGCTCTGGCCTGAGCGCCGCGCACACTCGTTACAATAATTCCGCGGATTGAGGGCGGGTGGCTTTCAAAATGTGGCTCTCGCCTTAGCGACGCGCACATTCGTTTTAACAATTTCCAAGAGTTTCAGACTGAAGGCGGGTTGTTTTCCACATGTGGCTGTAGCGCCGCGCACTTTCGCTTAAAACAAGTGCAAGAGCTTCGCGGATTGAGGGCGGGTCGGCTTCAACATGTGGCTGTCGCCTTAGCGCCGCGCGCATTCGTTTTAAACTTTGCAAGAGCTTTGAGGGCGGGTGGTTTTCAAAATGCGCTCGCCCTAGCGACGCGCAAATTCGGTTAATAATTACAGAGGGGCTTCACGGATTGAGGGCGGGTAGTTCTCAACATGTGGCTCTCGCCTTAGCGCCGCGCGCATTCGTTTTAATCATTTGCAAGTGTTTCGCGGATTGAGGGCGGGTGGTTTTCAAAATGTGGCTCTCGCCTCAGCGACGCGCACATTCGCTAAACACACGGCAAGAGTTTCACGGATTGAGGGCGGGTGGTTTTCAAAATGCGGCTCTCGCCCTAGCGCCGCGCACATTCGTTAAACAACTTTGCAAGAATTTGACGGGTTGAGGGTGTGTGGTTTTCAAAATGTGGCTCTCACCTTAGCGCCGCGCACATTCGCGTTAACAAGCGGCATGTTGGAAGGATTCTGGATTCTACGGGTGCGGCAGTTATGTTGATTCGCGATGTTGAAATCCCCCAAACGGCTTTATGACACGATTCTGGATCGTCAAGACGCAGTAGTCAGGTTGATCCGTGGCGTTGCAATCCCGAGAACAATGTTTTGGCATGATTCAGGGTCTTCAAACGGTTGTCTTCCGACGAGGCAGTTCCCTGAATGAAGATGAGCCGCTGTAGGGGCCCATGAAGAGGGAGCTTGGAGGGAGGGTTCATTCCAACATCGTTGATGACTCTTGGGTTTGCACTTGTCCTCCTCCTCCTCCTCCTCCTCCTCCTCCTGCTCCTCCCTCTGCTCCTCCTGCTCCTCCTCCCCCTCCTCCTCCTCCTTCCTCCTCCTCCTCCTCCTCCCCTCCTCCTCCTCTCCTCCTCCTCCTCCTCCCTCCTCCTCCTCTCCTCCTCCTCCCCTCCTCCCCCTCTCTCCTCTCCTCCTCCTCCTCCTCCTCCTCCTCCTCCTCCACCATTGCACAATATGAATACTGCTCTCCTCCATCCCCTGATGGCGTGCGGAAGATAGCGGGCATCCTCCGCATACTGTTTTTCTACACACAGGATGTCCCAGAGTTGGATTTTCGCTTGGTTGTTTTCAAAACGATGCTCTCGCTGAGGCGCGGGCTTCATTTTCGGGCTTCCGCTCGTTCCGGATCGTGCTTCCGCTGCAGCGTTGGCCTCATTTTTCGTGCTCCCGCTCGTTCCGAATCGTGCTCCCGCTGCAGCGCTGGCCTCATTTCCGCGCTTCCGCTCGTTCCGAATCGTGCTCCCGCTGCAGCGCTGGCGTCATTTCCCGTGCCATGCCACGGCATGCAATGCAATGCTAGGTTGCGTTCCGCTGCGCGATGCCATGCCTTCAGCTGCAGCTGTCATATCCAGTGCGTAAGTGCCACGTCATGCTATGCCATGCTACGCTTTGATCGTCAGCGCCATGCTATGCAATGTTCTGTTCGGGGCCGATGTGCGATGCCATCCTTTGCGTTGCAAAGCTTTGTGATGCAATTCTTCACTACGCCACGCCACGCCATGCTGTGACATACTACGCTTTGCGGTGCTCTTCTACGCCATGCCACGCCGTGCTCTACAATGCATCGCGTACCCTTTCGGGATCATTGCCCTGCTCAACATCCGACTGTGCGAGTAGAGAGGGGATCTACGCCACGGTAAGGGATGGGAGGGAGGGGTAGGATGTCAGGTATGACGCGAGCGCACCCAGCTTGTCCCCCTCCCCCTCCCCTCCGACACCCGCCTGCCCTCTCAAGTCCTCCTCCCCCAACCTCCCCTGCCTTCCCCTCGCCCCTTCGTCGACCCCTCCGTCCTCCCCTCCCGGCTGCTCTTCCCGATCCCCATCCCATCACTTCACCCCCCCCCGCCCGCCTCCCCTGCCCACTCTCCCCGACATCCCTCCTCCGCTTCCCTCCCCAGCGCTCCTCCCCTTCACCTTCGTCCTCCCCCCCTCCCCTCCCCCTCGCCCCCCTCCTCTCAACCGCCCCTTCCCCCCTCTCCTGCCCTGCCCCCTCCGCCCTTCCCCCGCGGCCCCCAACTCCTGCCGCCCGCGTCCCCCCCCCCCCCACACACGGCTCCCCCCACCATTTTCCCTCGCACCCTCTGCCCTCCCGCATCCTGCCCTGGCCCTCGCCTCCCCTGCGGCGTCTCCTCCTGTCACGCCCTCCCCTGCGGCGCTCCCAGCCCTCCCCTCCTCCCGTCCGATGGCGGCCAAGACGGCGGCGACGACGACGACGGCAACGACGCCGACGCGACGACTCTGCAACGACGGCAAAACGGTGACGCCGCCAGCGATGACGGCGACGACGCCGCAGACGACGGCGACCGCGCCGGTGCCGCCGACGTGACGGTGACGAGTGCGACCGCGACGGCGACGACGGCGACTGCGCCAGCGATGACGATGACGTCTACGACAGCGACGACGCCGACGCCGACGCCTGCGACGGCGGCGACGAGACGACCGCAGCGGCCACGGCAACGACGGCGACGGCGGCGAGGCGACGGCGACGACGGCGACGACAGCGACGACGGCGGTTGCGACGACCACGGCGACGACGGCGGCGACGGCGTCGCCGACTGCGACGGCGACGGTGACGACGATGTTGGGGCTAACGCGCTCACTTGCTGGAAGATCTCTCGCACGAAACTACCAAAATGGACTCCGTCAGGACGAACACATTGATCCATTTTGGCCTTCCGAGCAGAAGCGTATCAGCTCGGTTCGGAGAGAACTGCTCTATCGTTACAAATGTGCTACGAACTTTTAACACGGGGAGCAAGGTCTCCGTTCCGCGCGCCCCCCCGACAAGGCGAGACGATCTAGCGAGTCAATCTCGGGGAGGGCGGGGGCGGTCAGCCATCTAGCTCCTCCCTGCGCCCGAACTCCTCTGAGCTTCTCCTGTCGAGCTCTAGGAGACTCTCGGCGGCGGGCGGGGCATTCGTCGTCGTCGCCTCCTCTCCTCCTCGTCGCGCGCACCGTTTCTCTCGCCCTGTGCTCTTCTCCTGTCTCCTCACCTCCGGCGCACCTCCACGTGGGGGAGGCCGGTGATCGCTGCAGCACCCTGGCCCCGCGCGGGCGCGAATCCCGCAAGAAAAGCGGCCGCGCGCCCGCTCGCCCGCCCGCGGCGCCCGTGCTCCCGTCCGCCCGCCATCGATGCTCGCGCGCGCGCACCCGCGCCCGCGTCCGCGCCGCCCGCTCGCCCGCCCGCGCCGCTCCGCGAAAGCCCCGCTGCCCGCCCCCGTCGGGGCGCGTCCGCGCGCGCGCGCTCGACCCCCGCGCTTGCGCGCTCTCGCCGCACGCCCGCGGGCTTGCGCGGGCTTGCCCGCGGGCTTGCGCGCGGGCTTGCCCGCGGGCTTGCCCACGGCGCCCGCCCTGCTCGCAGCCCGAGCGGGGAGAGCTGAGCTGTGGCCGAACTTCCACGGCCGCAGTGTGAGGCGTGGCGCTTCCGCGGGCGACGGTCGCGGGTGCGTCAGCCTTGGAGCTGTGGTGGGTACCGCGGTGGTGCGAGCACCACAACGTCGGTGCGGACCACAGCGGGCTGTGGGCACCGACGCGGTTGTGCGCACGGAGCCTCGAGCACCTCAAAGCATGAACGGGGCACCGCAAGGCGCTGGGCACAGCAACGGAAAGTTCTGTGTAGAACCTTGCGCACCCCTGGGAAAACATACGCCTCCAGCGGGAACAGAACACTGCGGTGCGAGAGCCAGGCAACGGCAGGCGCTCGGGGGAGAACACATGTCCGTGGAAACCCCTCGCGGTTTCCCGAAAGGCATGGGAGCCCCTGGGGACCTGGTGGAGGCCTTCGTGGGTCGTCATCATGTCGTCAATTCCTCCACCCATCCATTCCTCATCACTCCCTCCCTCCTTCCTGCTTCCCAGCCCTGATCCCTGCAACTATCCATTCCTCCCTCCGACCTCCTCCTCCCTCCCTCCCTCCGTCATCTTTCATGTCTCCTCCTTTCATCTGTCCTCCCTCCATCCCTCGACTTCTCCACCCATCCATTCCTTCGCACTCCATCCCTCCTTCCCCCCTCCCTCCTCCAATCCCTTCAGCCATCAAATCATCCCTCCGACCTCCCGAGCCCTAGACCGAGCCTGAGAGACGGCCCAGGGACGCCCAAAGTGGCCTCGTAGGGGCCCATTTCTGAGCCTGAGCCCGGCCCAAGATGGGATCACGACAGCCCAAGATGACTCAAAGACGGCCCAAGAGGCCTCCTAGACGGCCCAAGACGCCCAAAGTGGCCTTGTGGGGGCCCATTTCCGAGCCTGAGCCCGGCCTAAGATGGGATCAAGACGGCCCAAGACGACTCCAAGACGGCCCGAGAGGCCCCCGAGACGGCCCAAGACGCCCAAGGTGGCCTCGTGAGGGCCCGAGGCTTCACAAGCGCGTTCCACTGCTCGCAAAGTGACTGCTCGCAACTGGCCTGGATTCGTCGTGGAGGATCTGCGATACATTACCACGAGGCAGACGCTTGTTTTGTCGGACGCTTGCGGGTAGGCACTCTTGCGAGCATTGGAGCGCGCTCGGTGAGAGGCAGAACAGCCTGCCTACCACCATCACTCCCGAATGGGAGCCACTCGCCATCGCTCGGACGTCCGTTCCCCGTGTTCCTTTCGGTGTCGTGCGTGGCTGTTTCGCCAAATGGTCCAGGATGCTCCTCGACTGTCCTCGCCGAAGGACCAATGCACACGTCCGAGCGATGTCGAGGCCAAGCAGCACTTGCCCGCCCTCTCGCGGGGAGCGTCCGCGTGCCCCCGTGCGCTGGCAGGCGGTGCCCACGCCCGGCGGTGTTCCCAAGATGATGGGCCTGTTTTCCACCACCACCACGATAAGTTGGATGGGGGGAAGGAGGAGGAGGGGGAGGAGGAGGAGGAGGAGGAGGAGGAGGAGGAGGAGGAGGAGGAGGAGGAGGAGGAGGAGGAGGAGGAGGAGGAGGAGGGGGAGGGAGGAGGAGGAGGAGGAGGAGGAGGGGGAGGAGGAGGAGAGGAGGAGGAGGAGGAGGTATAGAGCCTCGGACTTGGGGCTTCGGTTGAGCCGACCCAAGAACTCACAACGCTTCGTGGAGGTGTGAAGGGGTCGTTTGTCCAAATCACGCAAAGCCTGCTTGAAAAAGGAAAGGGAGAAGGACGGAGGAGGAGGGGGAGGAGGAGGAGGAGGAGGAGGAGGAGGAGGAGGAGGAGGAGGAGGAGGAGGAGGAGGAGGGGGAGGAGGAGAGGAGGAGGAGGAGGAGGAGGAGGGGAGGAGGAGGAGGAGGAGGAGGAGGAGGAGGGAGGAGGAGGAGGAGGAGGAGGAGGAGGAGGAGGAGGAGGAGGAGGAGGAGGAGGGAGGAGGAGGAGGAGGAGGAGGAGGACCCCCCCCCTCCCCCTCCAACTTCTGGTGGTGGTGGAGGACAAGCCCTTCGCACCGCCGGGCCCCGAACTCCCAGACATTGCCGTGAACGTCGTTGGATATCGTACCAAACGGCACTTCGGTACAATGCCGGGACAACTCAGTAGACTACCCAAGAAAACGTTTCGAGTAGAATGCAAACAATGCCTTACGGCCTGTGGCCCGCATGCGGAACACAACAGCGTTGACGGGGGTCTGGCATGCTATAAACCGCGTTCTGGACGATGTCGAGTTCCCCTGGCAGCCTTCACAATTTTTGCAGCACGTGCCGTCCTCCGTCATGCCCATCCTGCCACCGGTTTCTCCCTCATCCTACCTCGTTCCATACTCATCCGTGTGTAGCTTCATCCGCTCCCTCCTGTGGCCCGCTTCCTCCTTCTCTTTCCCCCTGCGATTCCAGCACCTTCAAGTACGACTCACGTTTTCCCAGCATGGTACGTACCAAATTATCCTCGCACGATGCCAAACATCCATTGGGATGTTTTCTTTCAATTTGTTTTATTATTATTATTGTTGTTAGTTGTTTCGTTTTTTGTCCATTGGGATGGTCTCTAGGAAGTCCGTGGCCTGACAGTTCGATACGGCGGGGGGGGCGCTGACGCGCATGCTGCGCCAATCTGGAGGTGCGCGGCCATGACCTGGTTTTGCTTGGACGCGAAGGCGGGGGAGGTGAATCTCCTCTGAGTCACACCTAAAACAAATTACTTGAGGTATAGAGCATCGGACTTGGGGCTTCGGTTGAGCCGACCCAAGAACTCACAACGCTTCGTGGAGGTGTGGAAGGGGTCGTTTGTCCAAATCACGCAAAGCCTGCTTGAAAAAGGAAAAGGAGAAGGACGGAGGAGGAGGAGGAGGAGGAGGAGGACGAGGAGGAGGATGAGAAAAGAGGAGGAGGAGGAGGAGGAGGAGGGTGAGAAGAAGTAAGCCCTGGAGAGGGGGCAAAGATAGGGGGGGTCTCGCCCACCTCTGCCTTCAGCACCCCATCTGAGCCCTCCAGGATGTCATGTGGGACAGGAACGGCCTCGTCGTGCCCCAGTGGCATGTTGTCGAGCCATCTCAGCAGCTCGCTCTCGCGCCTGTCGCAACAACTCCAGGCAGGCTTGCTGTCCTAGACAAACAGAAAATGGCATGAACATGATTTCTCGGAGGTCCGCGCGGATTTCAGGAATCGGCGCTGGACCCCCCTCCCTGGCGCGCGGAGCG
>CAUYUJ010021928.1:32500-40000 GCA_963575745.1 Prorocentrum cordatum | reverse complement strand
TGATGGCCACTGTTCCTAGCCCGCGATCCTCGCAGGCCGGTCGAACGCGAGTCGGCACGCAGATACACAATGTAACGAAGTACGGCAAAACAGAGGCGCGCACACGGGCGCGCCGCCACAGCCTATTCAGTCGAACCTCCACTGATCGGTCAGCTTGGGCGCAGTCTTCTCTGCAGCCGGCGCTGACGCGGGCACCAGGGGCGGCAGGTGGAGCGGAAAGATGCCCAACCTCGCCGTCACCTCCATCAGCTGCAGCAGCCTGGCCTCAACCTTGTCGCCGAAGTCCACCAGCGCGGGTGAGAGCTGCCCCAGACGCTGCTGCATCCGCGCCCGCTTCGCATAGCGGTTCAAGGATTGATCCGTCCGCCAGCGCCCGCGGTCCTTGACCTCCTTGCGCGTCCGACGGCCCGATAGGAGATCGTCGGATGCCCCTCCGCGCCGAAGGGAGCGCAGCGACGTCTGCTCGCCGTCGAGCTGCAGCGTCGCCAGCGCCGCTCGGAAGGCCTGGCGGACCTGTTCGGGCGAGAACGTCCACAAGTTCGCCTCGGGCCGCCTCCCGTCGCGCAGCGCGGCCAGCAGCGGCCACATCGACGGGTCGTCCGCGATCGCGCTCTCGTCGGTCACCCCCGTCTTGCCAGGTCTGCCGCTGGCTGCATCGTTGGCCAGGATGGCCCAGTGCTGGTAGCCGCCCTTCGACCCGACGCGCGGGGCGATGAGCGAGGCGGCCGTGAGGCGGTAGGCCTCGCTCGGGCGGAGGTGCGTGTCGAAGGCCAGGCGTGCGAACACCGCCTCGGACAGGCGGCCCTGCGCCAGGAGGACGCCCACTATCGCGAACATCGCCACCCGAGGCAGCGGAAGGCGCATCTGGGGCGGGACGAGCTTCGCCCACCCTTGCAGCGCCCGAAACGCCCGCGGCAGCGGCCGACTCCCGACCAGCATCGAGGGGGGATGGTGCTTCAGGGCGGCGAGCGTGGTGCGGCCCGTCGCGCTGTCGTACCCGTCCAGGAACAGATGCACGAAGTACACCACCAGCACGGTGTCGAGGTCGGCGCAGCAGGATAAGTCCCGCGCGGTCCACAGGCACCAGCTCAGAAATTTCTGGGCGCAATCGTGATAGTTCCTGCCCGTGGAGGCCGAGACGGCTGACGCCTCCAGCACTGAGAGACTCCCTCGCGAGAGACTGGAGGGCCCAGGGTGGGTCTTCCGAGCCCTCGCGGTCTTGATCACCTCCTTCGGCCCGACGAGGCCGCCGCGCGACTTGCCCCTCCAGGAGGTCGTCGAAGCTCGGCCCGACGAAGAAGCCCTCCCTCGACGGCTTGTCGGCGACATTCCGTTCAGAGGGCGCCCATCGGACCAGCAGCCGCAGCCCGCGTGCCAAGGTGGCGCCAGAGAGCCGCCTCAGCGCGCGCACGAGACGCGGGCTCCCCGACCGCCCTTTGCAAACAGCGAGGGCTAGAGCCAGGTTGTCAACGAGGCATAACATGCGATGATGGTGGACTCCGAGGGCCCTCGAGGCATGGTGAATGCTGAACCCCAGGGCCTCGGCCTCATACTGCAAAATGTCACACCCAAGCCGCGTGTGCCTGCTCGAGTGGATCGTCTCCCAGCCGTCGAACCCAAAGACAGCCTCGGGAACCTCCAAGAAGCCAGACGTAGCCGACGACGACACAAGAGCAGCAGGCAGCGGCGCGGCAGGAGGAGCACGGTCGGCGGCATCCTGATGGGGCTCAATGGGGCTGAAGGCGTGGGCCCTCGCGAGCGCACTGGAGCCCTGGTGGTACCTCCACTTCTCGGCCGCGCGGCCGACCTCTGAGACCAAGTCGGGGGGGATCACCTTGACGCACACGCCCTTCCCGTACGTCGACGCGTCAGACGCGTAGACCCTAGACGACCACCTGGACCTAGTAGAGGCGCTCCAGAGGGGGATCAAGGCAACTGCAGCTCGAAGTTCCCTCGCGACGGAATCCCAAAGAGGCACTGGTTGAGCGCCCGCCACGTTGATGAGCCTATAGACTGAGTTGAAGATCGCCAAGACATCCCGCCTCAAGATCATACCCCAAGTACAGTGGCCCACCAGCACGCTGAGAGCCCCCGCAGAGGCCCGACCACGTCGTAAGAGTCCGAGTACAGCCTGCCGCGTACGCGCGAGGCGATCGGGCCGAACTCGAACGACACCCGAGAGACCGTCAATCTGCAAGCCCGTGAAGACGCCCTTACTGACGGCCTCCGAGAACTCCAGGACAGGCAAGCCTCGGGACGTTAGAAGGTCGGCGACCTCGCGAGCACGGCGAGTGGCAATCTCAGGTTTTTTTGACACAACGCAGAAGTTGTCAACGTATCCAGCACATATGGCGTCGGTGTGAGAGATTAGCTTACGGGGGCATCCTCCGTCCACGATCATGTCATCACTGTCGAATCCAGCGCCGGTTAAGGCACGAACGAGGGCGCTCTGACAAAAGTGAAGGGCCCAGCTCCAACCCATGGGAACAACTGTGACCAACGGCTGCACAAAATCGTGGATACCGACGGGCCTCACATTAATCGATGCGAGGCCGATGTGACGATTGGAGATCGCGGGCAGCGAGAACAGCGACTCCATCCCTGGAGGCAGGCGCAAGTGGTAGAAGGCACATTGAATATCGCCTTGTGCAAAAACGAAGCTGTCGTCGCAATCGACGCTGGCCCACGCACTGGGCGTGGGAAGCTTGGCGGCTGGCGGCGTGGCAAAGCTGCAGTTAGCCAGCCTAGTGTCGAACGCGAGCCTAAGCATGTGATTGGATTTCTCCGCGAAGAATAAACCGATTGTGTGAGAAGACAGGGGGCTGGCGGCTCTCCATGATATCATGTCGTGAGCCTCCAGCTGCTTCAAAAACTGAGCGTAAGACTTAGGCTGATAGCGAAGCTCGGGATCGACGCACGGGCGCTGAATGCCCAGCGCGTCGCGGAGCTCCGCAGCAACCGACTCGGAATTCAGCATAGTCTGCCTCCAACCCTGCAGCGCGATGGAGTCGGCATCCGAGACGACGTCGGAGGTGGACACAGCCTTCGTCGACTTGGGCCAGGCCACGAGAGGCTGGCTGTAGGGGCGGACCCGACCGCTGTCACCAGCGTAGACAGGAGCCTGAGCGAGCATCTCTACCAGGGATGCTTCGCAGGCGCTGCTCCTCTCCGAGCAGGCGGCAGGCAGCTCGAACTCCCGACGCAGGCTCGAGAGGTAGTCCACCGAGGCAGCCTGCACGGCGGGCGGGTCGCCACCGACCTGCGGGAGGTGCTCCGCGTCGCGGCCACTATGGAGCCAGTTGAGAGCGGTGAACCCCTCGTTGCACCACTCGCGCCAGCCCGCACCTTTGGCAGCGCGTAGACGTGCAGCGCGGCCCAGCGGAAGATGGCGGCGCCCATCCACAGGAAGACGAGGTAGCGGAAAAACGTCGCGCTGGCGATCGGCACCACGTGTGGGCGCGTCCAGACCAGGCGGAGGCACGAGGGCCTCTGGGCAATCCTGGCCAGGATTACGAGCGACGGGAACAGGCTCGTGAGGCCCATCCTGGCCAGGGTCCTGAGGGGGTGTCATGGCGCCCGCAAGGCTCGCTCCTCACGAGCCTTGCGGCGTTCTTTCGCGACAGCTGCTTCCATCCTCATCTGATCGGCGGTCCAATCCATCAAAGCAGGACAGATACACAGGTTCCCTTTCGTCTCTCCCGTGCCGAGGAAGTGGCCGACCTCTGAACCGAAGTCGGCAGCCCCCAGCTCCTTGGCCTGAGCCTTGGCCTTCGGCACGGGCTGGCTCCTGCGCGCGCGCTCCTCGAACGCGCGCTCCTCTACCAACTGAAGCTGACGGGCGAGGTACTCGTGCGAGGCCAGCTCGCATATCACCAGCTGGTCGTGGCAGAGGGCGGTCTCTATCACGCGGCATAAGGTCTCGTGGAGCTTCGCGTTCTCGTCGGACTCTCCTAGCTGCGTCATCGCGATCCATATGTTGTGCCACGCCATAGCACCTCCAGCCACACGCAGCATGAACCCGAGGACCCAGAGCAGCGTCCGAGGGCCTTTGACTGGCCAGTCGGCCCTCACCGTCTCCGTCTGCAGCTTCACCGCGTCGCTGAAGGTGATGTCCCGAAAGCCGCGGCCGTCGAGCACCAGCGCCATCACCCGCGGGTCTCCGACGAGGGGCGGCGCCGCGGCGGCGGGCGCGGCACCAGGCACTGGAGCCGCGGCGGCTGGCGCTCCAGCTCCTCCGCCACCGAGGGCGGCCGCCGGGGCGCCGACTCCACCAGCTCCAGCGGGGGGTCCAGCAGCTGCAGGGCCGCCGAGGGCGGGCAGCGCGGCGGCGGCACCCGCAGCCGGCAGGGCGCCCGCCGCGGGGGCGGCGCCGCCAGGCAACCCAGGGACCCCCGCAGGCGCCAGGGCCCCAGCGCCCGCGCCAGGCGCGACGGCTGCAGGGTCGGGCAGCGGCAGCGCGCCAGCGGCCAATCCCATCACGTTGGTGGCACTCAGGTCGATGCAGAACGGCGACGCAGGCGTCGCTCCGAACCCCTGGGCCGTCGCGCGGCGAACCGCCACCCACACCTCAGCGGCCCGAGGCAGCTGCCGAAACAGATACAGATGCTGAGGCGGTATCCCTCACCTTGGCCACTGAGAATGTGAATCGATCGGATGTCGTGATTCGGGATGGCGACCTCAGCGTAGTCATCGCCGTCGGGCGTGAGAATGTACCCCGGAAACAGCGTCAAGCGCTCGTGGTAGATCGCAGGGCCTCCCACGTTGTACCTCACCAGGTGGAACTGGCCAGCGGCGGGCGTCGCCATCAAGACTACGCTCTGCGAAAGCGCGCAGCCTGCGCCGCCGCCTCCGCCGCCAGGTCGGTCGTGCGCACGTCTGCCTCCAGCGCGAACGGCTTACCCCGAGTCGAGGGCGCCGCGCAGCGCGAGGCCCAGCGGGCGAGCGCCCAGCCACCCAGCGCGCCGAGGAGCAGCGAGCTGCTCAGCGCGGTGCCCGAGAAGCCCGCGGCCTCGGCCGCCGAGGGGGCGGCGTTCACCGCACCCAAGCCGCCTGGGCAGCGGCACTCCAGCGCGGGACAGTGCAGCGCGGGCGAGCACACGCAATCACAGGCGGGACACGGAGGCGAACTGCCTCGGACGATGAGAGCTGTGGAGAGGGCACTTGCGAGATCGTGCGTGAGGCGTTCGAACAATGCCTGCATTCCCTCAAGAACTTGAGCAAGGAGGTGCGGCCACATACAAACCCACAAATGCCGACAAGTCGCTGTATTATGCCGATGGTCGTTATTATGAACGGCACCGGTAGTAGAGTTAGGTCGGGCATGTTCCCCTACAGGGGAATTTCGACGAGAAATAAACAATACCCCAAAAATGCCCCAAAATGGTCGAATAATACTCAAAACGCAGTCCCCGGACTATTTTCTTAACTATTTTAGAATCTTCCTTGAGGCACAAAAGAGGCCCCAGAAGGCTTCAAAAATGCCTCCCAGGCGCCCCCGAACAGCTTCTTTAAAGACCCCAAGAGGGCTCCCAAAGAAGCATCTTGACGACGACCCTGTTTGGCCCCAAGAGCAACACAAGATGCCAAACGAGAGGCTTCCTCCTCCGCCCCTTCCTCTTCCTCTTCCACCTCCTCCTCCTCCTCCTCCTCCTCCTCCTCCTCCTCCTCCTCCTACCTATCTTCATCCTCATCCTCTCCTTCTCATCCTCTCCTCCTCCTCCCCTCCCCTTCCCCATCCTCATCTTCCTCCTCCTCGGCGGCGCCACAATGGCCCTGGGCCCACGGCGAAGCAGTAGCGATCATGCAACATGGGCCGGCGGAATGAGCAAAGCAATTGAATACTCAAAAAGTACCTCCAAAATAGCAAAAATAGTCAACAAATCGTTCCCAGACTAATTTTTCACAATTTTGAACATCGCCCCTGTAGAGGGACAGGCCCGACTTAAGACGAGGTGGGCCAGAACTGGCGGAGCGACACGCAATCCAGAAGGTCCCGACCGCAGAGGGGCGGGTAGGTGGCGACATCCGAACCCTACCCCCGCCGAGCACCGATCCTCCTGAATCGATGGGAGGCGGGGGAAGGGTTCCGACTTCGCCACGTGCTCGAGGAATTCCGAACCCTACCCCGCCGCCCATCGAGTTGCCTGAATCGTTGATCGGCGAGGGTACGGCAGGTTGGCGTCGTGCCGATTTCGGCGCTTGTTTGTGCCACCGCGGGGTCCTTCAACCTTGAACGATCGGCCGTTTCTGCAACGTCAGATCGTTCAACGATGGGCCGAGGGCGTTCAGCGCTGAACGCCATCGGCGGGAACGCCGCTGGCTGACACGACGCGAACCTGCCGCAGGGGGAGGGGGGCGGCTGAGGGGGTGGGCATGTTGAGCTGGAATCGGCGATACATCGCCGATAGGTCGGCGATAGGCACCCCCGGTCGGCGAGGAATGGCGACTGGGGGTCGGTGCGATGCCGCCATGGGCCCATCCCCCTGACGTTGCCTCGGCGGTGGACAAGCGGACAAGCCTCCCTTTCGTAAACCTCCCCTCGAGTGCAAACGGCCTGGGACCGAGACCGACGGACCTGGGCCTGCAAAAATGTCGGCCGCGACGCCCTCTCGCGAACCGAAAACGGCCAACTCGCTAGTCGACGTGTCAGGGTAGGTTGAGCAGGGACCGACCGCCCCGGCATTCCTATAGTCACACCACGAAATGTTCTCAGAACCCAGAAATGTTCTAAGAGCAAAAGCAATGTTCTTAGAACATAAACCCGACGTGTTAAAACAAGACAGCCCTAGCCAGAAACGTTCTAAGAACATGTCGTGGGAACCACAAACAGTTCCTAGAACACTGTCTGGTGGGGCTATGGGCGAGCCGGGACGCTTCGCCACTGCTTGACTTAGGAGGAGGAGGTCCATCACGAAGGGGCCTCGGGACACACAAATAAAGACACACACAAACAAAAAGGATTCCCCCATAACCTTCTGGACCCTCGTGTTCCCCCCCCACTGCCCACACTTTCCCATCTCTTCTGCCTGGGAGTCGACGACGAATGGTGTCTCTGCGCATTTTTTCTCCCCTCCCGACATCGACCTCCGACTTGCCCCGGAGGCCGGCGCCCGCTCCCGGGGCTCCCTGGCCTCCCCCGGGGGGGGTCCTGTACGGGTCCAGGGTGCACGGCATCTCGTCCAGGTACCTGCCGTGGCGCTGTTTTTTTTTTGGGGTGACTGCTGCTGCTTCTGATGACGATGCTCATTCTCTCGCCCTCGCGCTGCTGCTGCTGCTGCTGCGGCTGCCGCCGCGCTGCTCTTTCTCTCGCCATCGCTCGGACGTCCATTTCCCGCTGTCTTTCTTGGTGAGGCCTCCGGCCTCAGGGTCGGCCCTCGGACTTCTCCTCGGCGGTGCGCTGCGACCGGGATCTCGCGATGGCGTCCCGCCGTGGCCCCAGAGAGGCGAGGGCACAGCCGAATCCCCTCTCCTCATGCCCCTCTGCTCCTCTGCCCCCTCTTC
>CAUYUJ010021928.1:27500-30000 GCA_963575745.1 Prorocentrum cordatum | reverse complement strand
CAGGGACCCTGCTGCGGCTTAAGCACAAGTTCTTGGCGCGCGCGGTCCTGCTGCGAGGTTGAATGTATCGGGAGCGGCCAAAGAAGGGGGTGTCCAAGAGGGGGGGTTGCAAATCATGACCGGCGGCATGTCCGCGGCCCAGCGGGGGGGCCAGGGACGGAATGAAATCAGAAGAGGCGCCTCGAAATCTGGGGAAATATCATGGCCCACGCCATGATATCCGCCCCCCCCTAGTCATCACCCCCCTCTTTGCCGCCCCCGAATGTAGGGTGGCGCGCAGCGTCAATTATTCTAGACCGGGCGGGCTGCAAGGAGGGCTTCCCAGCATTTGCCGATGGGTGAATGGGGGGAGGCCTATGGAAGCCTATGAGGATCCCCACCGGCTAACAAAAAAAGTTTGCGCCATCCTGCGGCGGCGGCCGCAAGTCGGCGGCGAGCGAGGGGGGGAACTGAGAAGGAGAAGGCCTTCTCAGAAGGCGGCGGGACTTCTCAGAAGCCCTCGCGCCTTCTGAGAAATCTCGTCTGTCTTCAGGGAAGGCTTAGCAAAACTTCTCAGAAGGCCGGGGAACTTCCGAGCCTTCTGAGAAGGCTGGCCCCTTCTCACTTCCCCCCCTCGCTCGCCGCCGAGCGAGGCACTCCTCAACCTTATCGATTCGGTGTTTCTTCTCGGATCTCTGGGGGTACAGTGTTCGGCCTGACCTATCCAACCTACTTTAGCCTTGATCGCTAGACAGAATTTCGAGCATCAAAAAAGTAGCGGAACTCGAGGATTGGCACGTGTCGGGCCCTGGGCGACACTCGCCCGACACTGTTTCGACACTCTTTCGACATTTTTCTGGGTGCTCGAAACTATTTCTGAGATGTGGTCCTTGAGTACGATGGGAGCAACATAACCTAAGGAACGATAAGTAAGGAACGAAGCTCCACTTCTTTCCGAGTAAATCCAGGAACTCCGGGGGCTCGCCGCCGAGAAGGCAGCGGAACGCATGCAGATCAAAAGAACGACGGATGCCACTCTTGAAAAGTGAGTGCTCCTTATTCAAGCCGGACCTTCTAGCATTAGGCCGGGCACGTCCCCCCTACAGGAGGATCTTGGGCGAAAGCTTAAACATACCCTAAAAATACCCCCCAAATGCTCAAAAATGGTCAACAAATCGTCCCCAGACTATCTTTCGACTAACTTCTTGGATATTCCCCCTGTAGAGGGACAGGCCCGACGTAACTGTAGTTCCAGGGGTACTTTTTCTCGGGTCTCTGGGGGTAGTTTTAAGTCGGGCCCGTCCCTCTACAGGAGGAACATTCAAAATTGGTCTCAAAATAGTCTGGGCGCTGTGTTTTGCATATCTTCGTTGACCATGTTGGAATTTGTTTGAAATCATATTTTATCTTTCGTCGAAAATCCCCCTGTAGGGTTATGTTGTTCCGGTCCTACTTAAAGACCACATCCCAGAAACTATTTCGAGCACCCAGAAAAGTGTCGAAAGAGTGTCGAAAGAGTGTCGGGCGAGTGTCTCCCAGGGCCCGACGCGTGAAAACCCTCGAGTTTGGCCGTACTTCTTCGGGCGCTCGAACTTCTTCCTGGCGGTCAAGGCTAAAGTAGGTCGGAGCATCATGACTGTACGGCAGGTCCGTAGGGGGACACGCCCGACTTGAGGGCAGCTCCACCGAGCGACGCCCCGACGGCAACGCGCAGGGCGTCTGCTGCCCAGGCGCCCCGCCCTGCGCCCCGCGGAGGAGGAGGAGGAGGAGGAGGAGGAGGAGGAGGAGGAGGAGGAGGAGGGGAAGGAGGAGGAGCAGGAGGAGGAGGAGGAGGAGGAGGAGGAGGAGGGGGAGGAGGGGGGGAGGAGGGCGCGCAGACCGTGTCTCCGCGGCAGAAAGACCTGAAACACCGCCCATGATCCCACCCCGCACCCCGATACCCCCATCGTTGAGTGGCAACGGTGAAGCAGTGTGGCTGGCCGCGGCCGCTTTACCTATGCCAGCGGTGCTGGCGGCATTCTCTCTGACTAACATCGCGGCGGTTCGTTGGACGAACGCAAGTGGGAGATATTACAGACAGTCCGATAAGGTTGGTGCGATCTGTGGAAGCGCTGGCACGTCCGGCACGTCCGCGCCCCCCCGCGGGCGGCAACGAAGAGGGCCTCGCTCACCCGAGTTCGCCGGGTCCGTCGACACGTCGGCTCAAGAGGGGCGGCCCTGGGGGGCGCCTGCTTCGCCCGCGAAATCCTTGCCTCCTCGCTCTTCCTGGCGTCGCTGCCCCAAAGAAAGCGCGCCCGCGCGCTTTCTCACCTGTTCGAACGTTTAATGTTGCGTTCTTTTGTTCCAATAGATATCTGCCGAGGGCACGCGAAGACCCCTCTTGGGGCCTCAGCATCTCGGGATCACCGACGCCGCGGCCCTAGCGGCAAGACAGGCGGTCGGGACCCCAGTGGAGGCCAAAGCCTCTCGAGTTGTTGAAGGTACTTGGGGGGCGGTTGTCGCGTGCCCTCGGCGGGTGTGG
>CAUYUJ010021928.1:0-15000 GCA_963575745.1 Prorocentrum cordatum | reverse complement strand
GCCTCCTGGGGGCCTCCAGAAGCGGAGAGCTCGAAATGTCGGTTCGTGTTCACCCGGGTCTCTCTTGAGGCGTTTTTGGGGCCCTCTTGGGCTGCCTTGGAGGCTCCTTGGGCCGTCTGAGGGGCCCCTTGGGCCGTCTCGGCGCCCGCTGGGGGGCCCTCTGAGGCCACGTCGTGGAGCGCCGGAGGCTCGAAAAGTCGAGACCCCCAAAACATCTGGAAAAAACAACAGGAAGATATGTGGCTTCTGCCCCTCGGGATGCTCTGGGGGTCGTCGGGCTATCTGGAGGAGGAGGAGGGGAGTAACGCTCACGGTCATGGATGCAGAGAAATAAACTTAAAACAGTCCCTGTTGAAAGCGTGCAAGCACGCTTTGGCACCATCCATTAGCAGCCGCGCAAAAATGCGGCTACTACACCTCCGCACAACTTTGCCAAGACCGAGACCGTGGACCCTCCTCATCCACCCGCTCATCCTTCTCCGCTTTCTCACCTCTCTCTCATCATCCTTATCCGCTCGGTCTCTGGGTGATACGTCTCTGGGCGAAACCCACCAGCCATAGGCCCAGAGCGCGTCAGATTTTACAGCGCGCCTGCGGGCTCCCTGGGCGAAAAGACAGCGGGCATACGGACCATACACATTAGCACTTTTCGGCAAATGCTTGAAGGCGACGGGCCAATTGGAAGGAATCAGTATCTAAACAAACTGCGCGCCCCTCACCCACTCAGAGGAGGGGTGGAGGGGGGCATTTTAGAAGGCCGCCTTGGCCCTGCCCCTTTTCTGCGAGCGACCGAGCCGAATCGCTCCCCCCCTGCTGATCGCAGCACAGCAGCAGAGCAGCAGCACTCGCCAGGACGATGGTTTCTTGGGCGCGCCCGCGCCCGTCTCTGTGGGTGTCGCCGCACTCCTGTGCGGCAGAAAAGGGGGCCGTCTGGCCTCCCTGGGCCAAGGTGCCAGAGCCTGGAAGGCTGCGGAGAAAAGAGAAAGACGGGGAAGAAAGAGAAAGAGAAAGAGAGCCTGCTCGTCTGTCACTGCTACCACTCTCTACGAGTGAAAATTGAAAATGGATAAGACGAGCAGGCATTCGTCGCCTCTGCAGCTAAGCCCGATCACAGCCTCACCCCATTGGCCGTCTACCGAGCTGAACGCCGCGACGCACTGCGCAAGGTAGTGCGGGCGCCCCTCGTGTCCCCACTGCTCATGTCCTCGTCATCCGCCTTCTGTGACGTGTACGCTCCACCTGGAGACGAGACCGTCTCCCAGTCCGAGGAAGAAGGCAGGGCTGCCCCGAACCTCTCGACCATGGTGCGCACGAACTTCTCGCGCCACGTCGGGTAGTCCTTCAGCTGCTCCATCCCCTCGTTCATGATCTTCTCGATCGCCGTCGTGTAGCCCTCCTCGCTTGGAACCGTCTGCAACGGCTTCCACACGCTGGTCACGCTGACCGTGTCCTCCTGCTCCAGCTCGCTGGCTGCCTCCACGTAGCAGGTGTACGGCTCCTCCGGCAAGCCGTCCACGACATTCTCCAGCCCCGCCGGCACCGCCGGCACTCCTTCCGTGCCCACCGTCAGCAGGTGGTGGAAGATGCTGTCCAGGGCCTGGAGGTTGTCCATCGCCTCCTCCAGCACCGCCGCGGGGCCCTGCACCTGGATGTTGCCCGTGCTGACCGTGTAGGTTGCCGTGATGCGCCCGGCTGCACGCCGCCCCAACAGCACGCTGGCCTCCACGCGCCCCTTGCTCGTGGCCCTGTTGTTGATCATGTTCTCCGGGCCCGCCAGCACCTCGAGAAGGCAGCGGATCGCCAGCACGTCGCAGCGGGCCGCGAACTTCATGGTTCTGGATGCCAGCCCCGGCCGACTGCACTGATGGTGAACCCCTTGTCTGAGCCGTGGCAGCTGCCGTGCTCGCTGCAATGCCACGCTCCTGCCGTCTCCTGCGCTCCTCTGCCGCTCTCTGCAAGTGCATCGACTCGTCGAAGAGCTGATACCGCCCGGATCGAATCACTGCTCGCAGCAAATCGATCGGTCTCGCCTCGTCCTTCGTAAACCCGTCGGCCAGCTGACATGTCGTCGGAGCCCATCGCAATGTCGTCGATACTCGAGCTAGCGACTCTCGCACAATGACCACGTCGATCGCCGTTCGCTTGTCCTTCACCGGTGCCCCGGACCCCGTGATGTTGTCGTACGCCGATTTACAGTCAATCACACACACTGATGGTCGTTTCGAGAAAGACTCCTCTCTCCGTGTCGGCTCGAAGTTCGGGTCGATCGCCTCCTGCATAAGACTCATCATCCACTCCATGTGCCCAAGCCCGTCCGCCAGTGTTTGAACTTCCCCCGCTAGTGTCGCTGCTACCGCCCGTTTCAACCGGCTCGACTTCCAAACCAGTGGTGACCACTCGCTCTCAGCATCGTTCATCACCGCCCGGTCCACCGCTGCTATGACGTATCCTCCCTGTGTCCCTTCTCTCGTGGCGTTCGCAAATGCCGCATCGGTGTGGGCCATGAGGGTGAGGTTGGTAACTGGGATGGATCTGATGACGATCTCCAGATCCGCGAACTGGCGTGCTCGGCGGACCATCTGATTGATGAGTTTTTGCGTTGCCACGGTCGGTCGGCCCATCTGCTGCTGGGCCATGTTCACCTGCACGGCTATGTCCAGTCGGGTCTGGGACTGAAGCCAATTGCCCTCGCCCAGCGCGCGCCTGCAGGCCGAGACCTCAGCAGGCGTCAGCTCCCGCTCGTCAGGGGCCATACGGTCCACCTTCAGCAGCCGCATGCCCTTCGCGAACTTCTCCTGGCCGATGTGGATGTTGAACTGCTCGTCCTGCCACAGCTGCGCGCCGCAGAACTCGCCGTCGCCGATCTTCCACTTGCGGAACGGCAGCCTGGACCGCAGCTCCTTGATGATCTTCTCGTACCGCTCGCCGTCGCCGCCAGTGATCACGTCGTCCACGTGGATGACCAGCAGGCCCTCGAGGGTCCCCTCAGGACCCCGGCAGAAGAAGAAGCAGGGGTCCAGCCTTGACTGCTGAAGACCCGCCCCTCGCGCCACCTTCACAAACTTGCGGAACCACCGCTTCGGCGCATCGTTCAGCCCGTACAGCGGCAGGTCCATGCGCACGATGGAGTCGGCATGCACCCCCGGGATGCCACCCGTCGGCTGCTGCATGTACAGAGGCCCCTCGGGCCTGTCCAGCGCGTCGCTCTCGAGGAAGGCGCCCTTGACGTCGCCAATCTGCATCCGCCAGCGATTGCTCGCCAGGAGTTGCAGAGCCATCGCCCTCGCGTTCTGGCTCACCGTCGGGGCCTCCGTGTCACCGCGCTCCACCAGCTTCAGCAAGTCCGGGTCGCCGAACCCCTTGACCGTCAGCCGGCCCTTGACCACGCCGTCATCCTTCTCGACGAAGACAAAGCGCGACTTGAGCACCCGGTCGGGGCTCACCGACTTGATGTGCCGAGACTCCTCTGGAGAGATCACCGTCACCGCGCGCTTCTCGTCGTGGATGGTGTTCCACTCCGTGACCTTGGCATCGTGGATGCGCTGCTTCAACTCCGGCGTCGCCTTGGACTCGTAGATCTCCTTGCGCCCCTTCGCGAGCAAACAGTCCTCCAGCTCCACGCCATCGTCACCGGCCACCTCCAGCCGGAGAAGGCACTCCGTTGGTATCCCGGGAAGACCCCCAGGTGGTTGATTGACATAGAGCACCTGCCACTCCTCCGCCAGCAGCACCTCGTCCACCTTCACGTCTTCGCGAGCCACGAAGAGGGTCTCCGTGGGCCTCATCACCTTAGCCGGTGGCTCTGGAATCTCGGGGTGCGGTTCCTTCACTCTGATGCGTCGCCGCCCCTCGACCTCGGCCGGCGTGGCGTCCTGCAGCGCCTCCGCCACCGGGTCTGCCGATCCTCGGGCACCGGTCGATGCCCTTGGAGGCGACCGGCTCCTGACCCGACTCTCGAGCCTCTCCACCTCCGAGCGGACATACCCTTTCGGGTTGTCCGGCGCCACCGGCGCCGGTGGTTCCTCTGCGTTCTCCTCCAGGTTCTCCAGCTCTGGTGCCGTCGGCACCGGTCGCGGGTCCTCGATCACCGGGTCGAACGTGATCTCCGCTCCAGGCGGCGCCTCCTCCTCGGTAATGTCGATATAGCCCGGCTGCTGGTTCCTCGCCGAGGCCCGCGCCAGTGCATCCGGAGAGAGAAGGTCCTCCTCCAGATCCGCCGCCACGATCTCCTCCCGCGTACCTGGGCGCAGCTGCCAGGGCGCTGTCAAGAGCCACTGGCCACCGAAGGACACGATGTAGTTGTCCCTCAGCTTGCCCACTACACGCGCCAGTCCTCGCCATCTGGCCTTGGCCGCCTTCTTGGAGTTGCCCTTGCCGCGCCTCCAGAAGGCCACGAAGTCACCGGCCTTGAAGACCTGGCGAACTCTCGGCCGTGCATCCAGGGCTGCTCTCATGGCCCTGTCGTCCTTCAGGGCCACTGTAGCCATGCGCGCCGCCTGCCGCACCGCCGCCCGGCGGGCAAACTCCTCGTCGTGCATCACCGCCGAGTTGCACACCGGGTCATTGCCGATCGGCTTCAGCGTCTCCGGCAGCGGCGGGTCCCGGCCGAACACCCACTGCAGCGGGGAGTAGCCGGATCGCCTGGTCAGCCGGTTCTTGGCCTCACAGCAGGCCGCCACGGCCTCCAGCCAGTCCGCCTGGTTGTCGATCGTCTGCTCGGCGATGACCTTCTTGAGGATACGCTCGAACCACTGGCCGTGCACTTCCGCCTCGGCGTTCTGCTCGTGCGCATCTCCAGCCGCTCTGTCGACGATGGCGGTGCCATCCTTCTCGAAGCCCTCCATCATGTCAGAGCCGAGGTTCGTCGTGCCACTGTCCACCTTTACCCGAGCCGGCGCATGGTAGTGCTGCACCCAAGTGTGGTGGTAGAGCCTCCGCAACACCGCCGAGGTCTCCTGCTCGAAGAAGGGCTCCACCTGCTGCAGCTCCGACCCCGTGTCCACCACGTTGAGCGCCTTGACGGTGACCGGGCCGCCGATCCACCCGGGGAAGTGCTTGACGTCCAGGCTGATCGTGTGCAGCGGTGGGACATCCTTCGCCGGCGCCGCCGGCTGCAGCACCTTGGGCTGGACGTTCATGTCACACACATCGCAGGTGAGCCGGCGCGCGATCTTCAGCGCCTGCTCGCAGGCGCCGCCGTTCTTCAACACCCGCACCAGCGTGTCCGCGCCAGGATGCCCCAGGTTCTTGTGGAGCCGCATCAGGGCGGTCCTGATGTTGTCCTCCGTCAGCTTCGGCAAGTCCCCCTCAGTCGCCAACGCCTCCGCCATGAAGCTCACGGCATCCCTCGTGTCGAGGGCCGCCAGCGCGCCCTCGACCACTCGCACCAGCAAGTCCTCCGGGTACGTCTCCGTGTAGCCGCTCCTCTTCGTACCTCCGCGCATGGTGCCCAGCGTCACCGCGTGCTGGTGGCCGCCGCGACACTTGGCTTCCACTGCCTCGGCCAGCGTGGCATCGTTGGTGAGGAACTGCCACTGCTTACTGAAGTAGAGGTCGGTCCCAGGCTCCTTCAGGCCAGCCTCACACGCAGCGCTGGTGACCACGTAACACTGCTCCCGGTAGCGGTCCACGAGCGCCACCAGTGCCTTGACCTGCCAGGATTTTGCCCGCGCCGGCGCTTCGAACAGGAACAGCCGGCCGCCGCGGATCTGCATATCCGCCACCCGCATGCACCACTCCACGTAGCCGATCGCCCGCTTGTAGTCGCGGATCCACTTCACCGGGTCCTTCGGGCAGGCCGTGAGGTTCTGGAGGGTCGATAGCATCCGGCACGGAGGGCTCATCAGCACCAGCCATGGCTTCTCGTGCTCAATGATGCTCTCCACATCCAGCCGCACCTCCGGGTCGTCGAGGTCCCAGCCCGTCTTGAGATCGAAGGCCCCCAGACTCGCCATGCCTGCCA
Organism: Prorocentrum cordatum; assembly: GCA_963575745.1. Lineage (NCBI taxonomy): Eukaryota > Dinophyceae > Prorocentrales > Prorocentraceae > Prorocentrum > Prorocentrum cordatum. The sequence goes on along the minus strand of CAUYUJ010021928.1, from coordinate 9,038 downwards.
TCGCTGCGGCCTGGGCCAGCCGCAGTGGGGAGAACAGCTCCAGCACTGCCACGTCCGCACGGTTGTTCAACCGGGCCTGCGCCGCCGCCGCCATCAGTGTTCGGCGCTGCTTCTTGGTCAGCGTCACGGCCTTCACCTCGGGAAGATCCTCCACCTGGGCCTCCTGAGCCGTCATCAGCGCATGCTCTGGCACATCTTTAGTCGGCCGATCCGTCTCTGCCAGGGTCGGACTGGCAGTCGTCGGGCGCTCCATCTCCCCAAGCGAGCCATCGCCCAGAGACTCGTTCGCGCCGTCCAGACTGTCGTCGTCGGTCACTGCCTCCGGCTGTGGTGGAACCTTCTCCACTTCCACCGCCGGGAGCTCCACCGTGGCGCTGAACACCTGCACCTCCTCCGTCTGCCAACTCGGCCGGGCTGCCGGCCGCATGCCAGCCACCGGGGCTGTGCACAGGTCCATCACGTAGTGGCCCTCGGAGTCGCCAGACGTCTCGAGCTTGATCGTCTCGTTGAGCTTCTGGAAGTGCATCTCGTCGGTGGCGAAGTTCAGATGACCACCGAGGTCCTTTGCCCAGCGCTTGGAGAGCAGCAGTGGCGTCGTTCCACGTACCACGTTGACACACACCTTGATGAAGTGGCTTCCCACCCAGGCTGGCAGCCACACACGCGTGTTGGATCGCTCCGTGTCGTCATTGCCGAACCTGAAGATGGTGTCCGTCTTGTCACGCACCGTGGTGAAGTCGTCCTCCACCCCACCAGTAGCCTGCCACTTCTCGCGGTAGACCCTGAGGGTGTCCTGCCCGATGATGCCCTTCGAGCAGCCGCTGTCCACGCAGCCCGTGCCCTCGTTGATGATGAAGTTCGCCGACTCCTCCACGCCCTGCTGGGCCACCTTCAGCCCCCCGCTCCTGACGTCGTCCAGCACCGACTTGATGACGTCCCACGGGCGCACCGTCGCCGTCTCCATCGCGACCTTGTAGGCCGAGTACCCAGCGCACCAGCGGGCGCTGCGCACCGACGCACTGGCCGACGAGGACCCAGCCGACGACGAAGGATTCCGTCGCGGCTCTGGGCAGTTCCTGGAGAAGTGGCCTATCTTCTTGCAGTTGTAGCACTTGGTGCGACGCCTCACCTCCTCCAACGGCGACTGCTTGACGCCGAACTTGCGGCTGAGCTTCGTGTTATTGATCGCCGTGCGTGCCTCTTTCCAGGTCCCAGCTGATTTCGTCCACGTCGCTAGAACATCCAGGGCCTCGTGCTCCTCCAGGACCTCGTCCTCTGGGATGTCCGGTGTGCCGTCGCGCTCCAGGAGCAACGCCTGCACCTCGGCGCCCTCCACCACGTCTTCGGCCTCGCCCATCCCGGTCTCGTCCTCGCCGTCCTGCTCGACGAGGTGGACCCGGTTGCTCTGTCGCACAGGCTTCGTCTTGAACGTCGCCCGGAGAGCCGACGCCAGCTTGTTGATCTGCCACGATCTGCCCGATGCCGCGAGAACCACAGCACGATCAGTTGCTTCCAGCCTCGCACCCCGTAGCAGCGCATGCCCTTGCGCCTCAGGTGGATACTGGACACCCTCCTGCATCGCCTTCGCGAACACCTGCAGGGTCCGTCCCACGTAGTTCGTCGCGCTCTCGTTGTTCTCCCAGCGCAGGTCGTAGACGGCGTCCAGGGCCTCCGCCAGGCGATCCTCCGGCGCTGCCTCCGGGTAGCGCAGGTCGAGCCGGTCGAAGATCACCTGCTCGCCTCCCTCGACCGCCAGATCCGCGTCGACGTCGATGTCGTCGAAGATGATCTGCGCCACCCCGTCCAGGAAAGTGAACAGCAGCGGGCCCTTGTCCTCTGGCTTGAGATTGCTGCGCAGCAGGCGCGCCTTCGCCCACTGCTTCCATCGCTTGTACTCCCGCGGGTCGAGAGTCTCCGCCGTGAACACCCGGTCCTTGGTGTTCCCATCTGCCGCCATGCCCGCAGCTCGCCCCTGAAGCTGCCAGACACCGTGTCGTCGCCTCTGCGCACACGCTCCGCGCTACCAATGCTGATCGCAGCACAGCAGCAGAGCAGCAGCACTCGCCAGGACGATGGTTTCTTGGGCGCGCCCGCGCCCGTCTCTGTGGGTGTCGCCGCACTCCTGTGCGGCAGAAAAGGGGGCCGTCTGGCCTCCCTGGGCCAAGGTGCCAGAGCCTGGAAGGCTGCGGAGAAAAGAGAAAGACGGGGAAGAAAGAGAAAGAGAAAGAGAGCCTGCTCGTCTGTCACCCCCCCTGGCTCTTCCACAACAGCCCCTCCCGATGGACAAATGGCGCCGACAAATTGTGGCGGCACGCAAGGCAGAGGGGCCTGCCGGTCAACCATTCACGTCGGCGTCGGTGCAGGCGTCGGCGCAGGTGACGGCGCAGGCGTGTCAGTCAGCTGGTACGCGCTCTTGGTCGGAGGGTACCACAGGTCGAAGCTGTCGCCGGTGGTGAAGGTGCAGTAGTTGCGCGACGCCTCAGTCGGGCAATACTTATAGTGCTCAGTGGTCACCCCTGCGGTGGTGACCTCGTAGGTGTCGCCGTACCAACCCTCCACACATTCCCTTGTGTCGCACATGACGCACTGCCTCAACGTGTTCGTGTAGGAGCCGGCGTTCGTCGTACGATCGTTAATGTCGTCTATCAGCGGGCAGTGGTTGCCATCATCGCCGATGCACACATACCCGATCCAACAAAAGGGGCGTTCCATAGTCTTGCCAGTAAGCGGCTTCCACAAGCTGGCGATGCCGGGGTGCTCGTTGAAGAAGAACCTCGGGGATGGACAGAACCCCCTTTAGTAAAACGTGGTTTAGTGAAAACGACCTGAGGCCCAAACCTGGCGGGCGCAAGCCTGGAAAATAACGGCCACGGCGCCCTCTCGAGAACCGAAAACGGACAATTCACTAATCGACGTGTCACTGTTGGGGGTTCTGTCCACCCCCGAGAACCAGAAGTAAATGCTCCCGACGACGAGGATGGCTGCCACGGCCCAGGCCATCGCGGAGCACACGTACTCCCAAACCTTCCAGCGGTCGTTCCGGCCGGTCGTGAAGACGATGAGGAGCCCAGCGACGATGCCACCGATGTGCACGGTGTGAGCCGTAGAACTCTCCTCGTCACGCGAAGCCCAGAAGGCGGCCGACTCCACACCGGCGACCAGAAGCATGATTAAGATTGTACCGAAGCGCCACTTCTTGTCGCCCCAATTTTGAATCAGGTCTGCGGCGTGCATGCCGAGCAGGGAGTAGCATCCTCCGGAGGCGCCGTACGAGGTGGTGTAGGGGTCGAAGAGCGCCCAGCAGAGGGCCCCGCCTAGAACCCCGATGGTCCACATGATAGCGAACATGCCTGTTCCCTGCCAGCCCTCCAAGGGAATGCCGAGCATAATCAACATGAAGCAGTTGGCGCCAACGTGAGTGATGCTGCCGTGCGTGAACTGGTAGCTCCACCACCTCCACAGGAAGCTGATGTCGTAGCCCTCATGGCAGTAGCTGTAGGCGGCCAGGGTGGTGAACCCGGGCCAGATGTACTCTACGCCTCCCTTTGTGAAGAACATGTCGAAGGGGGTCCACGTCTTCTTCATGTAGGTACGCCAGTCCCACGCGTCTTTCTGGCAGGGCAGATATGTGGGATCAGTTTCCGGCAGCGAGCTCAGCAGGAAGCACTCGGGCCACGGCCCATTCTTCCAGCCGATGCCCACGCACGCCTCGTCGGCAGCGCTGCACTCTTTCTTGCAATCGTCCAGGAACAGCTGCTCGTTCGGGTCATCCTTGCGAAACTGTATCAGCTTCAGGTCGTCTGTGATACCCTTGTCCCACTGTATTAATGCGTAGGCCCTCGTGTTGAACGCGTTCACGCCCCACAAGCCGAGGCACAGGGTCGCCTCAATGATGCTGAACCAGGGCCAGTACTGCCTTAGGTTGTCCATGATCTCGTCCTCCTGAGCCTCCTCTTCGACGTCAGCGTCGAAGATGCCGTCGACCTGGTCACCGATACTCTGACCTTCTCTCTGCCTCCTCTTCGCCTCAACCTTCTTTCGGCGCGCTTCCTTCGCCTTCTTGCTTGTGACTGGCCGCGAGAAGTTGAGCATGAACGCCGAACTCCCTCTGTTCATCATGGCCTGCACGTCCGCTGCGTCGAAGTCACCATCACCGTCCATGTCAAAGCGCGCGGCGCCGAACCAGTAGGCGAAGAAGGCTAGGAAGTTGTAGCAGATCTTCGCCCGCATGGAGACATCCTCGGGCGCCACGCCCTCGGGCGTCGGGGGGTCCGGGGAGCGGGGCGGCGGCGGACTTCCGCGGCGCTGCTCCGCCGGTGGCGGGCTCGGAGACCTGCTCGGAGAGCTGCCCTCTGCGGCCCGCTTCCCCTTGCCGCCGCCTTTGCCCGTGCCGCCCATGGCCCTGTACTGCACGCCCAGCCCGCCCTGGGCCGCGAGGGCGCGGGGACTCTCGCGACCACTTTGCCCGCGGCTTGAGCCGAAATGGCTACGGAGTCTGGAGGAGGAGGAGGAGGAGGAGGAGGAGGAGGAGGAGGAGGAGGAGGAGGAGGAGGAGGAGGAGGGGGAGGAGGAGGAGGAGGAGGAGGAGGAGGAGGAGTAGGAGGAGGGGGGGGAGGAGGAGAGGAGGAGGAGGAGGAGGAGGAGGAGGAGGAGGAGAGGAGAGGAGGAGGAGGAGGAGGAGGAGGCATCCTGGGGCGGAGAGCTCGACCTGTCGCCTCGGGCTCCCGCTCTCGGAACCTCCTTGGAGGCCGTCTCGGGGCCCTCCTTGGGGGCCGCCCTCGGCGCGCCTCTGGCTCTCGGACCCTCCTTGGAGGCCGTCTCGGGGCCCTCCTCGGGGCCGTCTTCGGCGCCTCGTTGGCTCTCGGGCCCTTCTTGGAGGCCGTCTTGAGGCCCTCCTTGGGGCCGTCTTTGGCGCGGCTTTGGCTCTCGGGCCCTTCTTTGGGGCCGTCTTGGGGCCCTCCTTGGGCCGTCTTTGGCGCCTCAATGGGTCGCCGTTGGGGCCCTCTTGGGGGCCTCTCGGGCCGTCTCGGGGCGATTCCTGGGGCCTCTGGGGACGTCGTGGAGTCGGAGGCTCGGAAAGTCGAGAGCCTCCCAAAACATTGAAAACCCAAACAGAAATCTCATTGGTCTTTGCCTCTTGGGACACTCTGGGGAGCGGAGGACGGGCAACATGATGTTTGCGAACTAAAACGCCTGCCAACTGCAAGATGGCTGGTGGTACATCCCGCCATGCCAGGCCCAAAACGGGCCGAACAGTGAGCGGGGGCGGTCATTCCAAGACCTCGATGTTGCAGTAACTGAGCCCCTTGAATCACCGCCATTTTCCCAGCTTCAGAGACTTCATGATCTTCCTGGCACGCCTGGGGTTTGTGTCCTGGAGGAGCTTGATGGCGCCCACGCAGTGCTGCAGATTAGACTTGCTGCACCCCTTACAGCTGGACTCCTGCCATGGGCTGTGGACGCCGAAAGGCACCTGGTCCGGTTCCATCTCGAAGCTCCCGGAAGCGATCGCGAAACGGCGCAGAACTGGGCCAGAAGGCTGCTCCAACTCCTTGCAATTGGAGAAGAAGCCGTCCTCTGGGAGCTGATCGAGCCAGAGCCGTACATAATCTGGATAAGATGCAAACGACTTGATGCATCGGAGCATGCCGAGTCGGTTTCGGAACGAAAGCCCCCCATTCAAGTGCCTCCTGCCAGGGAAATACTTCTTGTCCAAATTGTGAGTGCGGCCTCCCACGTACTCGTATTTGAAATAGTCAGATAACTTCACATTCGAGTTGGAACACAGCACTGTGTCGCTCTGCATTAGCAGGATGCGATTGCAGGTGAAACCTTCCCAAAACTCTGCGCTCATCAACACACGGCTGTACTGATCATGGTGCCCTCGAGGATTGGCGGTTCGATTCGTACCGTCGAAACTGTTGCCGCCAAGGTCTCTGAACGGGAGCTTCCGGAATCGCAAGAGGCCCTGCATGCGCAGCTTGAGCAAAACTGAACTGTTTTGGACCAATTGCTTGACGTACTCTCCGTTCTCATCCCCCAAAGCAATAGTAAGCAGATCAAAGTCGGCGTTATTCGAAAGCGCTGCACTTTCGAGCGCTGTCGCGATGGTTCGAAGCTTTCGTGGCTCCACGATGACGGCCTCGAGGCACGAGGCTGGGTCGACAGCAATGGGCTGGGCCTCCTGTCCCAGGAACGTGTATGACTGTATGCCGGCAGCCAGTTGCAGCAAGCACGATGTCGTCAAGATGAGAAGCCTGATGAAGACCATTTCTACGGCACGCAGGCTGAAAACGACAGCTACGGTATCAGCGTTCTTGATATGTATACAGACGAAGAGGTCCTTGGCCTCAAAATCAATATTTGGTGTTGGTGTCAACCTCTAGGCCTCCGAGAAGAGTAAGAGTGTTACTGCTCTCGCACAGCGGTGCGATCTTGAGAGAGAACTTGAGCCAAAATGGCTACGGACCTGGGGAGCGGAGGACGGGGAGGACGAGGAGGACGACGAGGCGCAGAATCGGCTCCCAGGCCCAGGCCCCTCCCCAGCTCCATGTGGCCTCCCGACCCGAACCAGGAGCCCCTTCAGGCCACCGAGGGCCTCCGAAGAGCCCCCGAAGGAGCCCCCGAAGGCCGTCCCCCCAAAGGGCCCCCTCCCGAAGGGCCCCCCGAAACCGAAACCCTCATCGTCAAGTTTTTTTCGCAGCGTCGATCCATGGATCGGGGGAGGTGCCCTCCCCAACATGCGGCCGGTGATGCCTCGTCTCGCTCGGCGGCGGAAGCCCGCGACTTCTCCCATGGAAACGGGACCCGTCGCTGATCCACGCCCCCTCTTGATCCATGTCTGCGATCGCCTGAAGGCCTGAACCCGCTCCCTGGGACCAGCTCTCCATCCCGAGCCGTTGCTTGCCCGCCCGCCGGGCCCGGCGAGGGCCCCCAGAGGCGGAGCGTGTACCCAGAGGCCTCCTAGAGGATCCCGCCGCATTGCCGATGCCCCGGCGGCGTCGGCGATGCACCGACGCCGTCGGCGTGGAGGAAATCGGGCTCCGCATCGAGCCGCATTGGCGATGCATCGGCGGTGCGGCGCGATCCTCCGACCCCATCTGCTCGGACCCCATCTGGGAGGCCTAGAGTACCAGACCTTTCGCCGTGCGCCTTCCACGACGCGGAGCGGAGGGGCATGCGAAAAAGGAAGGCCTCCGGAGGCCCATCGCCGCAGGGACCCCCTGGAGAGCCGCCGCTGCGAACCACAAACCCAACACACGATCGCGCCGCAAACAAGAAAATCACGACGGGAGGCTCTTGCCCTGTGTCGGCCTCGGGGGGGCCCTCGCGGGGCCTCGGGACCGCCAACAAAAACGGCTCAGGACGAAAATTAGCCTGGCGAAGGACCCAACTGCATGCAGTTGTGAATGCCGCAATTGTGCTGGGTGGTGGCGGACGCATGCGGGCGGTGCCGCTGGGACCTTCGGTGGAGCTCCCTATGGGGCCACGAAGCGCTGTACTGGGTGGGTGAGACGCAGGCAGGGAGCAAGGGCTGCGCAGGGTGGTGGCGGACGCATGCGGGCGGTGCCACTGGGACCTTCGGTGGAGCTCCCTATGGGGCCACGAAGCGCTGTACTGGGTGGGTGAAACGCAGGCAGGGAGCAAGGGCTGCGCAGGGTGGTGGCGGACGCATGCGGGCGGTGCCGCTGGGACCTTTGGTGGAGCTCCCTATAGGGCTACGAAGCGCTGTTCTGGTGGGTGAAGCGCAGGGAACAAGGGCTGTGCTGGGTGGTGGCGGACGCAAGCGGGCAGTGCCACTGGGACCTTTGGTGGAGCCCCCTATGGGGCCACGAAACGTGCGAGGGGTGTGCCAGAATGGGGTGTGGAACCGCATGCCAGCGCAGCCACTGGGGCCTTCGGTGGAGCTCCCTATGGAGCCACGAAGCGTGTGAGGGGTGTGCCGAAATGGGGGTGCCGAAAAAGGGGGTGGAACCGCATGCGAGCGCAGCCACTGGGGCTTTCGGTGGAGCTCTCTATGGGGCCACGAACCGTGTGAGGGGTGTGCCGAAATGGGGGGGGGAACCACATGCGAGCGCAGCCACTGGGGCGTTCGGTGGAGCTCCCCATGGAGCCACCCACGAAGCGTGTGAGGGGTGTGCCGAAATGGGGGGTGGAACCGCATGCGGGCGCAGCCACTGGGGCCTTCGGTGGAGCTCCCTATGGGGCCACGAAACGTGTGAGGGGTGTGCCAGAATGGGGGTGGAACCGCATGCGGGCGCAGCCACTGGGGCCTTCGGTGGAGCTCCCTATGGGGCCACGAAACGTGTGAGGGGTGTGCCAGAATGGGGGGTGGAACCGCATGCGGGCGCAGCCACTGGGGCCTTCGGTGGAGCTCCCTATGGGGCCACGAACCGTGTGAGGGGTGTGCCAGAATGGACTGTGGAACCGCACGCGGGCGCAGCCACTGGGGCCTTCGGTGGAGCTCCCTATGGGGCCACGAACGTGTGAGGGGTGTGCCAGAATGGGGGGTGGAACCGCACGCGGGCGCAGCCACTGGGGCCTTCGGTGGAGTTCCCTATGGGGCCACGAAGCGTGTGAGGGGTGTGCCAGAATGGGGGGTGGAACCGCATGCGGGCGCAGCCACTGGGGCCTTCGGTGGAGCTCCCCATGGGGCCACGAATCGTGTGAGGGGTGTGCCAGAATGGGGGTTGGAACCGCATGCGGGCGCAGCCACTGGGGCCTTCGGTGGAGCTCCCTATGGGGCCACGAAGCGTGTGAGGGGCGTGCCAGAATGGGGGGTGGAACCGCATGCTGGCGCAGCCACTGGGGCCTTCGGTGGAGCTCCCTATGGGGCCACGAAACGTGTGAGGGGTGTGCCAGAATGGGGGGTGGACCCGCATGCGGGCGCAGCCACTGGGGCCTTCGGTGGAGCTCCCTATGGGGCCACGAAACGTGTGAGGGGTGTGCCAGAATGGGGGGTGGAACCGCGTGCGGGCGCAGCCACTGGGGCCTTCGGTGGAGCTCCCTATGGGGCCACGAAAAGTGTGAGGGGTGTG
>CAUYUJ010021927.1:116082-131228 GCA_963575745.1 Prorocentrum cordatum | reverse complement strand
GGAGTGGCACTTTCTCGACACCACAAGGGGTGCGCAGAGGGTGGTCCCTCAGCGCGGCCGCTATGCACGACGGTCGTCCATGGCATAGCAGGCGTGGCACTTTCTCGACGTCATAGGGGGTGCGCAGGGGGTGGTCCCTCACCGCGGCCGCTATGCACGACGGTCGTCCAGGGCATAGCAGGCGCGGCATTTTCCCGACACCATAGAGGCTGCGCAGGGGGTGGTCCCTCACCGCGGCCGCCATGCACGACGGTCGTCCAGGGCATAGCAGGCGTGGCATTTTCTCGACACCATAGAGGGTGCGCAGGGGGTGGTCCCTCACCGCGGCCGCTGGCTGGCTCGAATCTGTCCTCGATGGAGGATAGAAGGCTAGGAAGAGGGAGGATGTTCAAGCAATATGGCGTTGGATGACACAGAGGGGAACACTCGCGACGAGGGCTGAGAACGCAGAATTGCGCATATATTATAAACTTAACCAAGCACATAAGATGTATATAAAGTATGTGGGGCTCCTCGGTAGCGTAATTGCGCTGGCCCCGACGAGGGGCTTGGCGCGCGCGAGTTGCCGCCAGGTGGCCTCCTCCTCCTCCTTCTCCTCCTCCTCCTCCTCCTTTCCCTCCTCCTCCTCCTCTTCCTCCTCCGCTCCCTCCTCCTCTGCCTCCTCCTCTCCCTCATCATCCTCATCATCCTCATCATCAGCATCATCAGCATCATCAGCAGCATCGTCATCGTCATCGTCATCGTCATCATCATCATCATCAGCATCATCATCATCATCATCATCATCATCATCATCATCATCATCACCGTCATCATCCTCCTCATCATCCTCAGCAGCAGCATCGTTATCATCATCAGCATCAACATCATCAGCATCATCATCATCAACATCATCACCATCATCATCATCACCATCATCATCCTCATCCTCATCCTCATCCTTATCCTTATCCTCCTCCTCCTCCTCAAGCCCCTGCTGCCGCTCTGTCTGCTCCGTTGTGGCGTCGGGCACGCTTCGGCTGCTGCGAGCTGTCCCCTGCCAAGGGCACCGTTGCCACTGGAGCACGCGCTGGACATTCCCTCCCCCCGCCCCGCGGGTGGAGGAGGATGAGGCGGCGGCGGCGGCGGCGGCGGCGGCGGAGGAGGAGGAGGAGGAGGAGGAGGAGGAGGAGGGGAGGAGGAGGAGGAGGAGGAGGAGGAGGAGGAGGAGGAGGGAAGGAGGAGGAGGAGGGAGGAGGAAGGGGAGGAGGAGGAGGAGGAGGAGGAGGAGGTGGAGGAGGGGATGGAGACAGAGGAAGAGGAGGTGGAGGAGGAGGAGGAGGAGGAGGAGAAGGGGGGGAGCCACGGGGTGGACGTCTGGGAGAAGGAGGAAGACGAGGACGCCGACAGGGACCAGGAGAAGGAGGAGGAGGAGGATGAGGAGGAAGAAGAGCAGCAGCAAGAGGAGGATGAGGAGGAGCAGAAGGGAGGAGGGAAAGGGAGCAGGAGGAGAAGGACGCCGACGACGACGCCGACGAAGACGACGACGACGACGCCGGCGCGCGGCGACAAGCGACGTAGACACGACAACCTCAACAACCACCGACAAACCACGACAACTGCGACATCACGCCACTGACGTTCCCAGGATCACGCGACGGCGACCCACGCGAGATGACGAGGACGACGACGACGCCGCCGACGACGGATTACTACGACGACGACTACCACGACCACGACCACGACACGACAAAACACGACAACCATGACAACCACGACACCCACGGCAACCACGACAACCACGACAAACCAGACAACCACGACAACCACGGACTACCTCGGGACCACGACGACCACGACGACCACGACACGAACAACGGACGTCGACTACGACGGACGAGGAAGGAACGGCGATCGCGGGGGCGCCCCTGCGGGCGGGCTGCGCGCCCGCAGGTGTGGCGCGGGTGGACTGGCGGGGCGCGTCCCCATACTTAGGCTGGGACACTCCGGGGGGACGATCGCCGTGGCCTCCCGCCGTGCCAGCCACGCCGGCCCCGCCGCCCTCGCCCCTCAAGGCCAGGAAAAGACCGAGGCGAAGAAACAGATCATCATCTTCATCATAGTCATCGTCAGCACCATCACCATCATCCGTATCATCCCTACCATTAGCCTCATCATCATCATTATCATCCTCCTCATTGTCATCATTATGATCATCGTAGTGCTGTATACCTCTTCGGTTCATGGTAACAATAAGATCAAGGTTAATAATACGAACGTTGATAACAACAGTACTACCTATTGTAATAATACTAGTGTTTTGAATTATTATTGTTATTATCATCGTCGTCATCATCATCATCACCATCACCATTACCATTGCCATCACCATTGCCACCATCGTCATCATCGTTATCATCAACATCATCGTCGTCATTGTCATCGTCATTCTCGGTATCGTCATCATCATCATCATCATCATCATCATCATCATCAGCCGCAACATCATCATCACCACCACCATCACTAACACCAACCTCAACATCAACATCAGCATCAGCATCGTCAACTTCATGTTCCTTATCGTCGTGTTCCCCCTCCTCCTCATCCTCCGTCTCGCCCTTCGCTTCGGGCCCACCCGTTTGGCTTTCTCGCACCGGTCCCTTCGCTCGGCCACCCTCGGGCCCGCAATTGACCCTCGCCAGCTCTTTGTCCTCCTCTGTGCAGATCCTCTCCTTTTCCGGGCCTGCCTCTGTGGAGGCAGACCAAAATTCAGTCCTCGGTTCCCTTCTTTCTCCGCTTCCGCCTCTTCGCATTCCTCCTCCTCCTCCTCCTCCTCCTCCTCCTCCTCCTCCTCCTCCTTACTCGAGGAGACTTGCGTCGACGTCGTCCTGTGGCTTTCGGTTCAAGCTGCTCTTGAGGCTGAAAGCAGTGCCGCGCAGCAGGATGAGCGACACGTTCGCCCAGACGCTGTACGGATTCAAGGAGTTGGGCAGCCGTAGTAAAATCACAGACGCCTGGGAATTTGGTGGATTTCGATGGCGCTTCTTGGCTGAATCTGCACCCGTGGGTAAGAGTACTGCGAAGCCCTTACGGCCGGTGCCGCCGACCCTGAATGGCGACGACTCGAGGGCCTCTTGGGGGTAGTTTGGGGGCCTCTTGGGAAGCTCTTGGGGGCCGCTTGGAAGCCTCGTGATCGTGGGGGCCTCTTGGGGCTTCCTGGGGGTCTCTTGGGGGCTTCTTGGGGGGCTTCTTAGGGACCTCTGGGGGCCTCCTGAGAGCTTCTTAGGCCGAGGGCTCGACATGTCCGTTCAGGTCCCCTGCCTGGGCTCGCCCTCGTCGACCGCGGCGTTGACCGCGGCGACGCCCTTGTCCGGCTCCCCGCCCTCGTCCTCGAGAACTTCGACGATCTCAGAATCTTTCTCAGCTGCTGCCGCAGAGGCTGCCCGTGCTCCTGCCGCGCCGTACGGCAGGGTCTCCGGCTCCACTGCCGTGCTCGGCGCAGGGCCCCTCTCGGCCAGCATCCTCTCGGCTGCCTCCGCGCCCTCCTCGCGCGCGGACTGCGCTTCCTTGGCGGACGCTGGCGCGGCGTCGTCTACATCCGTGGTTGGCCCGTCGAGCTCCGATGCGTCCTCACAGGCGGTCCTCTGGGTCGCGGGCCCGTCCACCTGCGTCTCCGCGGAGCCGCCGGCCCGCCGCCTCCTCCCACTCCTTCGGGGTCCACCCTGCCGTCGTAGCTGCTGCCGACGCTCGCCGCGGGCGAGCTCATGGCGCGAGAGCGACCTGCCTGCGGTTGACAGCCGAGCCTCTTGCCCAGCGGGGTGTTCCAGTACTTCGCGGGAACGCCGTTGCCCCTGATGGGCGGTGCCATGCTTGAGCCAGAACGGCGCGGGGCGAAAGCCGCAGCGAGGCAAAGGCATCGACCTTCCAAGCTTTCGGAGGAAGGTAGCCACCGCGGGTGCCTGCCCCGACATACAAGTGACGAGTATTGCGTGACGATCGGTCACGTGCTTCATATGACCAAGGCGCCGGGGTAATCTGCCCCCGCGGACGCCTGCCCCCCTGAAGCCTGGTGTGTGTGTGTGTGTGTAAAACAGCATGTGCAAACATGCGTATACCATCATAAGTCGTGTTACCACCATGAACCACAAGCCAGATCACCATCCATAACTACGTGTACACTGACGAAGGGTATGTGTATAGTTGTGAGCGTGCATATACGAGTATTTGCATACGTATATATCTGCGTTGCCACTGCATACGACTAGAATGTGTAATACATGTGGTATAATGCATATGACAGGTGATGGTGATGATAACGATCATGGTGATATGGCTTATGATGTTTTTGATGTTTGAGCCAACGTCAGCTGATCAATTTTAGATTCTGCGGATCAACAGGACACCGCATGCCAACTTAGCATACATGGACGGATCAATTCCGCTCTAAGAAATCATCATCATCATCATCATCATCATCATCATCATCATCATCATCATCATCATCATCATCATCATCATCATCAACGAACCGACCGCGGATCAACTTTGTTGATCCGTCCACCCTCTGGGCGGTAGGTTCCGGTCGAGAAATTGTGGGCTGAGGGGTCCCAAGAACAGAGCTGCCGCGGGGTGAGGGTGCCGGGGCGTGGTTGGGGGCGGCGGGGGAGGCGTCGGTTGGTTCCGGTAGAGGAATTGTGGGCTGGGGGGTCCGAAGAACAGAGCTGCCGTGGGGTCAGGGTGCCGAGGCGTGGTGGGGGGCGGGGAGGGAGGCGTCGGTAGGTTCCGGTCGAGAAATTGTAGGCTGGGCGGTCCCAAGAACAGGGCTGCCTTGGGGTGAGGGTGCCTTGCGTGGTTGTGCGCTGGGGGCGGGGGCGCTGAGGTAGGTTTCGGTGGAGAACTTTGCAGGCTGGGGAGTCCTAGAACAGAGGCTGGCCGTGGGGGTTGAGGGTGCTGGGGCGTGGTGGAACGGGAGGGGGGGGGGGGTCGGTAGGTTTCCTTCCGGTAGAGGAATGTGGGCGGGAGGTCCTGCCATACAGGCTGACCGGGGGTGAGGGTGCTGGGGCGTGGTGGGGGCGGGGGGGGGGTCGTCGGTAGCTTCCAGTCGAAAAATTGTGGGCTGCGGGGTGCCAGGACGTGGTGGGGGCAGGGGAGAGGGCGTTGATAGGTTCTGGTTGAGAAATTGTAGGCTGGGGGGTCCCAAGAACAGAGCTGCCGTGGGGTGAGGGTGCCCGGGCGTGGTGGGGGCGGGGGGGGCGTCGGTAGGTTCCGGTAGAGGAATTGTGGGCTGGGGGGTCCCAAGAACAAAGCTGCCGCGGGGCGGGAGTGCCCGGGCGTAGTGGGGGCGGGGGGGGGGCGTCAGTAGGTTCCGGGGGAGTAATTGTGAGCTGGGGGGTCCCAAGAACAGAGCTGCCGTGGGGTGAAGGTGCCCAGGCGTGGTGGGGGCGGGGGGGGGAGGCGTCGGTAGGCTCCGGGCGAGAAATTGTGGGCTGAGCTGCCGTGGGGCGAGGGTGCCGGGACGTGGTGGGGGCGGGGGGGGGTTCGGCAGGTTCCAGTCGAGAAATCGTGGGCTGGGGGGCCCCAAGTAGGAATAATGGGCGCACGCGTTAGGCGTTCCAGCGGGAACCACAATGTGACAACGGGCCGCACGCCGTTTGCGCAATTGATGGGCCAGTGTAAGAGTAGTGTGCGCATGGGCTTGGTGTTACGGCGGAAACAATATTTGGACAATGAGCCGCTCTCCATGAGTGAACCTGTTGGAAGCCCAACGTGTGCAACAACATGGTTGGAGGTAACATCTGGATTATTTCCTTTCTTCCCACTCACCGTCCCCCTTCGCTGGCTCCCCTTCCCATGCCCTTCCCTTTCGCCCCCCCCCCAAACTCCCCTCTCCAAGTCTGACCTTCCCATCCCTGCATGTCCTTCCGCCCCCCCATCCCTTCTCTCCCCCATCCCCCATCACCTCTCCACCGCCACCCCTGCCGTTTCCCCCTCCCCGTGCCTTTTCCTTGCCTCCCCACCGCCCTTCCCTCCCCCCGTTTCCTCCGTCCTGGCCCCCCGCTCTCCTCCGTCCGTTTCCCTTTGTTCCTCCTCCTTCTCTTTCCCCCCCCCCCTTTCCTCTGTCCTCTTCCCCCTCCCGCTCCCTGTGTCCCCCCACTGCCTCCGGCCCCCCTCCCCGCGTTGCTGTGCTGCGTCCCTCCGTCGACGCGCTTGGCGTGGAGCGGCCTTCCCGGCCGATGGGCCTGCGAGAGGAGCAGATGAGGGCGAGGAGTTCTTGGGCGCGCTCGCCCCCTTCCCCTGCTTCCGCCATTGAGCGACGCAGAACATCGGTCAGGAGGGAAAGAAACACACAGACACACTTATTCGTCGATTCCCCAGAAAATATTGGAACATATGGGAAGTGGGGGGAAGATACCAAAACAAAAACCAACATGTGAGAAAATAGAGGAGTATGTTTATTTGTGTGTATGTATTTGTGTATCCTGGGGCCCCTTCAATTGAGCGACGCAGAACATTGGTGCCGTCTGTGCCGACATTGGCGCGCAAGTTGCCCGCGTCAGGTCGCGCGCAAGCGCCTCGCTTCCAATGCAGCAGCCTGCGCTGGCGGCCGGCGTGAGTCGCCGCGTAATAGGTCGCTACGTCATCTCGCGTAAGACCTGGTTGTTTGTTCCGTCGTTCGTTTGTGTTTCTCCTTCCCCCATCTCTACGCTTCCGCGGAGAAAAAATCAGCGAAATGGAGGGAAATGATGTCAGACGTGGCGCGAGCGCACTTAGCTTGCCCCCCATCTTTGCTTCCCTCCCTCTCCTCTCCCCCCCATTCCCGCCCCTCCCCCTTCTACCACTACAGTGCCACTACAGAATCTGAATACGACACCCTTGTCTCACCGGAAGACGTCCTGAGAGTATCCGCTCCCTTCCGCGTTTTGTTCTTTACACATGATGTGGGCGAGCTGTTTTCGCTGTTCCAATCCGATCGCTCTCGGTCCTTCAAAATGGTGCTTCCTCTGCAGCGATGGCTTCATCTCGGCGCTTGTAGTCTTTCAAATCGTACTCCCGCTGCAGCGCTGGTCAAATTTCCAGGATGTTCGTCCTTGCGAATGGTGTTACCGCTGCAGCGTTGGTCTCAGTTTTCGGTCCTTCCGAGTGGCGTTCCCGCTCCAGCACCAGCCTCATCTCCAAGTTGTCGATCCTCCAACATGGTTTTCCGGCTGCACCGTTCACGCAGCCATGATATGCAATACAGTGCTAATTTTGTTGTGTATCGATACGAAGCGATCCCACACCTTGCTCTGCAATGGTATATCATGCAATGCTATCTCATGTAACGGTATGCGATGCCAGGCCTTGCGCTGCAATGTTGTGATATGTGACGTTTGATGACGCAATGCTATGCCATGCTGTGCATCCGCACCCTTTGGGGACCGTTGCCCTCTTCAACGCCGTACTGTTTGAATGGACAGGGGCTCTACGCAATGGTAAGGGATGTGAGGGAGAGGGGACGACGTCAGATGTGACGCGATCGCACCTAACTTGCCTCCCCTCGTCTCCTGTCCCCTCTCCTCCCTGCCCCCCCCTCTCCTGTGCCCCCTACTTCTCCCGCCGTTGCCCCCCTGCTTCCCCCCCCTCGCCCACTCTCCTCTGCACAATTACGCAGTATGAATACTACTCCCCTCTCTCTCTCTCTCTCTCTCCCTCTTGATGACGTCCAGAAGATATCCGGCCCCCCCATCCGCGTATAGTTTTTTATTCTGGATTCCCGGGAACTGGGTTTGCGCTTGCTTTTTTGTCCAAAACGTTGTTCCCACTGAAGCGCGGGCCTCATTTCTGCGCCTCTGGTTGCTCCAAATCGTGTTCCCGCTGGAGCGCGGGTGTTTTCGGCCCTTCCAAATAAGCCCCAAAATCTAGAAAATACCCCCCCGGAGAAACCATCGGAAGTGATTACACATGTGGTGTAGATTCGTTGATTTTGGGGGCCGCAGAAGCCCCCTCCATTTTGCGGCGTCGTCGTTTTCAGGAAGTACCAAACGAGAGCCCTGTTTCTACTCTGAGAAGGCGATGTTGAAAGCAGAGCCAGCGGGTGCTGTCCATCACCCCCGCCTTGTGTGGAGCTTTTCGGGGAGTCCAATGAGCTGGACATGGAGCCACTATTCCAGACCTGCCCAGTCCTCTCGAAGACAATCCACTTACTCTCCAAGGAGCCCGGCGCCATACCATGACATTATGTGCGGTGTTGTGTTCTGCGCGTTGGCGCGATGCCATGCTTTGCGTTGTAATGATTCCTCTCGCTTCGCGGGGTGCACGTCCGGAGCACGTAGCGACTGGGCGTCGGGTGGTTTGCTTTGCGGGTCTGCGTCGCTGGTCTGCCGTGTCGTCTTCAAGAGGGGCGGCGGATGCGCCCACACCCTTTCAGCGCCAGACTTGGATACATTGGAAACGTTGCGTTATACATCCGCAGGAAACGCTGCTGCTTAACACGTCATTTCTGGACGTGGATTCCTTTCGCTTGGCGGGGTGCTCGTCAGGACCACGTACAGTCCAGCTGTGGGACCTTTTTGGAGCCTCTTGGGGCCTTCTTGGGGGTCTCTTGGGGACTTCTTGTGGCCACCAGGGAGGGGGCTTCTTCGGGGCCTCTTGGGGGCGTCTTGGGCCTTCTTGGGGCGCTCTCGCGCGGTGTAGCTCCTGCGGAGGCCGTCTTGGTGGCCTCGGGGCTGCCTTGAGGCTCTCTGAGGGTCCTCTTGGGCCGTCTTGGCGGCCTCTTGGACAATCAGGGCCCCCTGAGAGTAGACACTTGCGAGAACGCTTAAATCTTTGACAAGACCATACGACAATCAATCAGTGTGGCTCCGCCTCCTGCTCCTCCTCTTCCGCGTCGTCCTCTTACTGTGGTCCGGACCGGGACGGGGAGCTAAATCACTGTCATCGTGAGGGGGGGAGCCGGCCACGAAGCGAATCGCCCATTTGTGTTGCTTGAGTTTTTTTGTTCGTTTTACTTGCTTTCCTTCCCTTTCTTATTTCATGTGCGTCGTCGTGGAGTTTCTTTTCGTGGTGTGAGTCCCTTTCGTCGTGCGAGTCCCTTTTCGTCGTTGGAGCCCCCTTTCGTCGTGGGAGTCCCTCGTGTCGTCGCGGGAGCCCCTTTTCGTCACTGGAGTTCCTTTTCGTCGCGGAGTCCCTTTTCGTCGTGGAGTCTCTTTTCGTCGCGTCGGTCCCTACTCGTCGTTGGAGTCCGTTTTCGTCGTGGAGTCCCTTTTCGTCGTGTGAGTCCGTTTTCGTCGTGTGAGTCCCTTTTCGTCGTTGGAGTCCCCTTTCGTCGTTGGAGTCCCTCGCGTCGTCGCGGGAGTTCCTTTTCGTCATTTGAGTTCCTCTTCGTCGTGGAGTCCCTCTTTGTCGTGGAGTCCCTTTTCGTCGCTTCTGTCCCTTTTCGTCGTTGGAGTCCCTTTTCGTCGTGGAGTTCCTTTTCGTGGTGTGAGTTCCTTTTCGTGGTGTGAGTCCCTTTTCGTCGTTGGAGTCCCCTTTCGTCGTGGGAGTCCCTCGCGTCGTCGCGGGAGTCCTTTTTTGTCATTGGAGTTCTTTTTCATCGTTGGGCCCCTTTTTCGTTCTGGAGTCCCTTTTCGTCGCGTCGGTCCCTTTTCGTCGTTGGAGTCCCTTTTCGTCGTGGAGTCCCTTTTCGTCGTGTGACTCCCTTTTCGTCGTGTGAGTCCCTTTTCGTCGTTGGAGTCCCTTTTTCGTTGTTGGAGTCCCTTTTCGTCGCGTGCGTCCCCTTTCGTCTTGGAGGTCCCTGACGGACCACTTCGTCGTTGGAGTCCCTTTACGTCGTGTGAGTTCCTTCTCATCGTTTCATGTTCTTCTAGTCCCTGCTATATACTTTGTGGCGTTTTAGTGCTTTGCGTCTCTTGTCGTCGTTTCAGTCCTTGCTCGTTTTTCGCGTCCCTTTTCCGCCGGTTGATTATCTCCCGGTCGTTTTCGTCATTTTTGTTGTTGCAGTCCCTTTTTGCCGTCGTATTTGCTTCCATCCCCTTCTATAGCAGGTTTGCCCTAACTATTCATTACGGTTACGCTTCGTCGCTTTGGTCCCTTTCAGTCCCTTTTCGTCGTGATAGCTTCTTTTCGTCGTCGCCGTCCCCATTTGGCGCTTCAGCCCCTTTGTATCCCGGTTTGTCGTGCGAGTCCCTTTCAGTCCCTTCGTCGATAGAACTCCTGTGGGTCCTCTTTCGTCATCCCCGTCCCTTTTCGTCGTCTCGAGTCTCTTTCTGTTTCTGAACTCTCCTCAATTCGCCTTGTTCCGTTTTCGTCCATGCTCTACGTGTTGGTGGTTTTCCGTCGTTGAAGTCAGTTTTCCTCATATGATTCCTTCTTCGGCGTCTAGTGCCGTTGAGTCCCTTTTGCCGCTCCGGCTCCTTGTAGTCCCTTTAGTCCCTTTTCGTTGCTGCAGTCCCTTTTCCTCCTTTCAGTTTGTTCCAGTCTCTGGAATGGGTATTCGCCAAAGCAGAGCCTTGGAATGTTTTTTTTCCGTGTCAGTCCCTTTTCGTCCTTTTCAGTCGTAGTCTCTTCTAGTCCCTTTTCGTCGTTCGATTTCATTGTTCATCGTTGGATCCCGTTTCGCAGTTATCGGGCTCCCTCTTCGCTTCCTTCCCGGGTAGAAGCGCCCTGCAGGAGACAAGGAAGCGACACCTTGCCGAGTTGAGGCGACCAGAGACGCATAGCATCGAAGGAGGAGTCACGGCGGAAGCGATGGGGGCTGCGGAAGCCGCAGAGCATCCCCTTCTGGGCAATCCGTCCGTCAGCAGTCCTCTGACTGAGCCACGCTCACAGCAGGGATGCCACGGGACAGCCACCCAGACACAGGACAACGTAGCCCTTCGCCGGCCCCTACTCAGGCCCATACGGGAGAACAGCCACTGATGACGCTGCAGTCCTGCACAAGTGGTACATCGTTTGGCAGGCTCCTCCTTCCCACGGCGGGCCCGGCCCACTGCTGTGAAGGTTGCCCCCACAGCTCCCGCGACGGAGTACGCTCGCCCGTGGCCGCGGCTTGGTGCGCACGCGCGCGCCTACCCGCTTCCACCACCACCTGCGGGTGGGCCCAGGCAAGGCACACTCCTGCACAAGTGGTTTTTCCTTTGGCAGGCTCAGCCTTTCCACGACGGGCCCGTCCCGCTGCACGACGCCGACGACCTTCCCCCCAGACACGCCCCTGGCAACGCTCTGTTGGGTCCTCGGCAGTCTGCGTCGCCTGGCCCACCTGCGCCTCTCCGTCCTCCAGTATTCACCTGATTTGCGGCTATCGGCTGCGCCTCCCCTCCCCCCCCACGCACGCTGAGGTGCTGGGCGCGCCAGTCGGCTTCCCCCCAAACAGTGCCACGTCTTCGCGCACGCTCCGAGGTGGCCACTCCTTCCACGCGGCAGGGTGCGCCCGATGGGGCACTGGCGGGCACCTTCCTCCCATCAGGTGAACCACTCTTGCAACGCGCTGTTGGGTCCTCTTTGGTCACTGCCGCAGGATTACCAGATGCCGATAGGGCTGTATCCAAAAGGAGGCAGCACTTTCCCCCCGCAAGTGGTGTCAGTTGGCCCTCCATTGACCGACGTGGGGAGACCAGTCCCAGAGGACCCAGGTTCCAGGCGGACGCACACCACTGGTCGCCCCCCTCCTCCATCCATTCACCCGATCTTGCGGCTATCGGCTGCGCCTCCTCCCCTCCTCCTCCTCCTACGGCGCAGGGCATTCCGACGCCTTCCCCAGCGGTGGGAACAGTGCCCTAGGACGTGACGGCGGAACGAGGGTGGCTGGAACACCAGACGCAGATCGTGCTGCACCCAGAGAGGAAGGCGACACTTTCCCCCAACCTGTGGTGTAAAACCCAAGGCAGGCACATACAGAAGGATCACCCGGCTTACTTGCGACATCGCCCCCTTCCATTGGACGGACTTGTTGCCTGCGTAAGCCAACCGCGCCTTCTCCTTTCCCGCAACTGGCTAAGGCCACCTGAGGTGCCGGCTGGAGGGCCTGAGGGAGATGGTTCCCTGCACAAGTGGTTTATCCTTTGGTAGGACTTCCCCTCACACGGCCAGTCTTCGAGCACATGAGGTGCTCTGTGAGTGAGGCTTCCTTTGCCCCTCCTGTCTCCCTCTGCCCTCTTTTCCGCGCCTGTCTTCGCCTCTGCTTCTTCTCCCCGCGTTCCCCGCCGGTCTTTCGCAGGCCTGCGCCTCGGGAGCTGGCGCCACTGCGCGACCTTCCGCTGGCCTTCGTGTCTGCCGCCGTCACTGTTCGGCTTAATGAGGTTCATTTTGTTCCTCGCATGTGCATTCCGGCGTTGGCTTTTGGCCCGCTGGCAATTATCTTGCGTGTCGCCCCAAGCTTGCTACGACCCGCTCTCTGGAATCGTCTTTGGAGCCGCAGATCAAAAAGTATCCCCACCAGCTCAAATGGTTCATCCCTTGGCAGGTCGCCGTTGTTCCCCCATCAGGTCCGCCCCTGCTACCTCGGTTGACGCTCGCATCTTTGTGCCCCCGTCCCCCGTGACGGATAAGCTGCCCGCGTTGTGCGCCGACGACTTGGTAGTCTCGCCTCCGACGGCGGACGCCGCCTTCGAGCTCTTGCTACTGCACAAGTGGTATATCCTTTGGCAGTGTTCTCGGCCCTCCCGCAGGGTGGCCCGTGGTGCTCGCCCTATGCTTGCAGCTGCATCCCCCCCGGCTTCAGAGCCAGGCTGCTGCAGGTTGTGGATTCGGAAGACCGGGGCGGAAGACAGGATCGACTCTTCCTGCATAGGTCGGTCGCTCCTGCTCGAGCACTTCCAGGAGTCCTTGTGAGTGAGGCGTTCTTCGGTTCCCCCCCCCTCTCCTCCTCGCGTGCCCTCGCGCCCGTTGCCTGTCCCCGCTTTTTCGCCTCCTCGTCGTGTTGGACGGTGCGGCCCCAGTGGCCATCTGTGCTGCCACAGCGCGGCGTGACTCACGCCGTTACTCGCTGGTCGGTACGGACTGAGCTGGCGCCACTGTGCGACTCCTCCTCCGTCCGTTTTCTTCTGATGCCCGCGTCCCCGCTTCCGGGTCACCTGCATCTTAATGGGGGGCATTTTGTCCCTGGCGCGTGCACTTGCTGCGTCGGTCTATGTGCCGTCGTTGCTACTTATTTCGCCCTGTGCCCCAGCCGAGACCGTCCCGCTTCCTGGATCTGTCCTTGAAGCCGCCAATCAAAAAATATCCCCACCAGCCCATCCAGAAACGCTGTCCAGGCAAGTTGAAGAGATCAGGAAAGCGGGGGAGCAACGGGAGGGACAGCCGATCCGTGCAAAGGATGAGGCGGAAGAGGAGGCCAGATGGATAGATGAGGGGGTGGCGAGGAACCGAGCGAAGAAGGGATGAGGAGAATGATGACGCTGGGTGGATGGTTGAATGCCGCTCGGATGCCTCTTGGAAGCATTTTGGAAGCCTCTTCGGGCGTCTTGGGGGTCTCCTGGCGGTCAATGGGGGCTCTTGGGCGTATTGGGTGCTTCGGGGAGGCCTCTTGAGGCCGCTTGGGATCCTCTTGTGGGGCTTTTGGGGGCCTGTTGGAGGCCTCTTGGGGCCTCTTGGGGGTCTCTTGGAGCTTCGTGGCGGCCTCTTGGAGCCTCTTGGAGGCCTCGTGGAACCATCCTGGGAGCCTCTTGGAGCCCCTTGGGGGCTTCTTGGGGCCTCATGGCGGCCTCTTGGGGCCTCTTGGAGGCCTCTTGGAAGCCTCTTGGGGGCCTCCTGGGCGCCTCTTGGGGCCATCTTGGAAGCGATCGATCAAAGAAAGGGGGGGTCTCTAATTAACCCTGCTCCTCGGGAGCTCCCAAAATAGCCGCCTGGACCCCTCTTGGGGCGCTCTTGGAGCGCTCTTGGGCGCTCTGGGGGCCGTATTGGGGCCCTCTTGGGCCCCTCTTGGGGCCTCCTTGGCCCCTCTTGGAGCCATGTTGAGGCCTCAGATGGCCATCGGAAGCGAAAAGGCGAGAAGCCGAAAATCATTGGTTGTCCTTAGGTTGTTGAAGGATCTTGGCTTCTTGGGTTGCCTCCTTGGGGAGATAATTGGCTTATTGGAGCTGTTTTGGAGCGTTCTGAGAGCGTCTTGGAGCATCTTCGGAGCCATCTTGCGGCATCTTAGGTTATCTTGAGCCATCTTGGAAGTCATCTTGGATTATCCGAGGCGCTCATGGAGCCATCCTGGGCCATCTTGGACACTCCGACCGCTCGCGACCAGGCCCGTCCAGGTCCAGGGGAGGGGGTTAGGGAGAGGGGTAAACCCCTCCCCGAAGGGGAAGAAGGGAAAATGGAAGAGGAAACTCCCTAAACCACCTACGCCCAGAGGGCTGGTGGGATTTGCCCTGGGCCACGGAGTCGCCATATAAGTTTGGCCTGGGCCACTACTATCATTATTTTCGTCGCTTGTGTCCACCAAGCATGTGAAGTATGCTCAGTTGTTGGTCTGCCGCGCAGGTATGTCGTGGCGCGCGTGTCGGCGTGCGTGCGGGGTGTGTTTTGCCGTGCTCCTGTGTGTTCTGCCCGACTCCTGTTCTGCCGTGCTCCTGTGTTCTGCCGTGCTCCTGTATTCTGCCGTGCGGATCGTCGCTATGGTCGTTGTGGCGGATCTTACGGGCGCGCTCGGTTTGACGGATGGATCCTTGGGGGTGCTAGTTTTGGCGGATCCTTGGGGGTGCTCGCTCTTTAGCGGATCTTTGGGGGTCGTTCGCTTGTGGCGTATCTTAGGGGCGCGCTGCCAGATGACGGCAGAATAGGCCCCAAGAGCGACGGAGCGCTGCAGAAAAAGACCAGGAGCACGGCAGAATCGACCCCAAGAGTTAAGGAGCACGGCAGAATAGGCCCTAAGAGCGACGGAGCACGGCAGAAACAGACCAGAGCACGGCAGAGTAGACCCCAAGAGCTAAGGAGCACGGCAGAAGAAGACCAGGTGTTGGCAGAATAGGCCCCAAGAGCAAAGGAGCACGGCAGAAGAAGACCAGGAGCACGGCAAAATAGACCCCAAGAGCGAAGGAGAACGGCAGAAGAGGGCCCAAGAGTGAAGAAGCACGGCAGAAAAAGAACCGGACCGCGGCAGAATAGACCGCAAGAGCTAAGGAGTACGGCAGAACAGGCCCCAAGTGCAAAGGAGCACGGCAGAAAAAGACCAAGAGCACGGCAAAATAGACCCCAAG
>CAUYUJ010021927.1:93582-113582 GCA_963575745.1 Prorocentrum cordatum | reverse complement strand
CTCCCAAGGAAACCACGAAACGTGCCGACCAGTTGCGCAGTTGGCAGCTCCCCCCGCATGGAGCCGCGCGGTCCCGACGCGATCTGCGTGTCGCGCAGTTGGCAGCTCCCCCCGCAGGGAGCCGCGAGGTCCCGACGCGATCTGCGTGTCACCCCCATTCCGCTGGGCCTCCCAGGAGCCCACGAAAGTGCCGACAGTTGCGCAGTTGGCAGCTCCCCCCGCAGGGAGCCGCGAGGTCCCGACGCGATCCGCGTGTCACCCCACTCCGCTGTGCCTCCAAGGAGCCCACGAAAGTGCTGAAAATTGCGCAGTTCGCAGCTCCCCCCGCAGGGAGCCGCGAGGTCCCGATGGCTGGGTGCGTTTGCAGCTCCACCCCGTTGGGTCTCACAGGAGAGCCCACGAAAGTGACCACAGTTGCGCACAGTTGGCAGCTCCCCGCAGGGAGCGCCGAATGTCTCGACGGATCCGAGTGTCATCCCACTCCGCTGGGCCTTCCCAGGAAGCCCACGATAAGTGCCTGTACTGTTGCGCTTGGCAGCTCCCCACGCAGGGAGCCGCGAGGTCCCGATGCGATCCGCGTGTAACCCCACTCCGCTGGGCCTCCCAGGAGCCCACAGAAGTGCCGACAGTTGCGCAGTTGGCAGCTCCCCCCGCAGGGAGCCGCGAAGTCCCGACGCGATCTGCGTCACCCCCACTCCGCTGGGCCTCCCAGGAGCCCACGAAAGTGCCGACAGTTGCGCAGTTGGCAGCTCCCCCCGCAAGGAGCCGCGAGGTCCCGACGCGATCCGCGTGTCACCCCCACCCCGCTGGCCCTCCCAGGAGCCCACGAAAGTGCCGACAGTTGCGCCAGTTGGCAGCTCCCCCCGCAGGGCGCCGCAAGGTCCCGACGCGATCCGCGTGTCACCCCCACTCCGCTGAGCCTCCCAGGAGCCCACGAAAGTGCCGACAGTTGCGCAGTTGGCAGCTCCCCCCGCAGGGAGTCGCGAGGTCTCGACGCGATCCGCGTGTCACCCCCACTCCGCTTGGCCTCCCAGGAGCCCACGAAAGTGCCGACAGTTGCGCAGGTGGCAGCTCCCCCCGCAGGGAGCCGCGAGGTCTCGACACGATCTGCGTGTCACCCCCACTCCGCTGGGCCTCCCAGGAGCCAACGAAAGTGCCGACAGTTGCGCAGTTGGCAGCTCCCTCCGCAGGGAGCCGCGAGGTCTCGACGCGATCTGCGTGTCCCCCCACTCCGCTGGGCCTCCCAGGAGCCCACGAAAGTGCCGACAGTTGCGCAGTTGGCAGCTCCAACCGCATGGAAGCCCGCGAGTCCCGACCGCGATACTGCGTGCCCCACTCGCTGAGCCTCCCAGGAGCCCACGAAAGTGCCGACAGTTGCGCGGTTGGCAGCTCCCCCCGCAGCGGATGCCGCGAGGTCTCGACGCGTTCTGCGTGTCACACACCTCCACTCCGCTGGGCCTCCCAAGAGCCCACGAAAGTGCCGACAGTTGCGCAGTTGGCTGCTCCCCCCGCAGGGAGCCGCGAGGTCCCGACGCGATCTGCGTGTCGCCCCACTCCGCTGGGCCTCCCAGGAGCCCGCGAAAGTGCGGACAGTTGCGCAGTTGGCAGCTCCCCCCGCAAGGAACCGCGAAGTCCCGACGCGATCTGCATGTCCCCCCACTCCGCTGGGCCTCACAGGGGTCCACGAAAGTGCCGACAGTTGCGCAGTTGGCAGCTCCCCCCGCAGGGAGCCGCGAGGTCTCGACGCGATCTTGTGATGTCTCCGGCCACTCCGCTGTCCCTGTTAGTCCTTGAGGTGTGCTAGGTCCCCTTGGATTTGTCTGGGGGGGGGCTAGTGTGTAGCTTTTTGGTTGGGGTTTCACGTGTTCGGGTCTTGGTGGTTGTGCCAAGAGGCATTAATCTCCAGAAAGTGCCGACAGTTGCGCAGTTGGCAGCTCCCCCCGCATGGAGCCGCGAGGTCCCGACGCGATCCGCGTGTAACCCCACTCCGCTGGGCCTCCCAGGAGCCCACGAAAGTGCCGACAATTGCGCAGTTGGCAGCTCCCCCCGCAGGGGGCCGCGAGGTCCCGACGCGATCCGCGTGTAACCCCCACTTCGCTGGGCCTCCCAGGAGCCAACGAAAGTGCCGACAGTTGCGCAAGTTGGCAGCTCCCCCCGCAGGGAGCCGCGAGGTCCCGACGCGATCCGCGTGTCAACGGGTCCCAGACTGCGGGGCCTCCCCCAGGAGCCCACGAAAAAAGCGGCCGGACAGTTTGTTGGCGCAGTTGCAGCTCCACCCCGCAATGGAGCAGCGAGGTCACGAACGCGTTCTGCGTTGTCTCCCACCACTCCGCTTGGGCCTCCAGGACCACGTAAAGTTGCCGACAGTTGCGCAGTTGGCATCTCCCTCCGCAGGGAGCCGCGACAGGTCCCGACGTGATCTGCGTGTCACCCCCACCTCCGCTGTTGGCCTCCAGGGGACCACGAACGTATGCCGACAGTTGCGCAGGTTGGCCATCCCTTTCCCCCCCGCAAGGAGCTGCGAGATCCCGACGCGATCTGCGTCGACGCGATCTGCGGGTCACCCCTACTCGCTGGGCCTCCCAGGAGCCCACGACAGTGCCGACAGTTTCGCAGTTGGCAGCTCACCCCGCAGGGAGCCGCGAGGTCCCGACGCGATCTGCGTGTCACCCCCACTCCGCTGGGCCTCCCAGGAGCACCGCAAGGAGCCGCGAGGTCCCGACGCGATCTGCGTGTCACCCCCACGCTCCGCTGGGCCTCCCAGGAGCCAACGAAAGTGCCGACAGTTGCGCAGTTGGCAGCCCCCCACCGCATGGAGCCGCGAGGTCCCGACGCGATCTGCGTGTCACCCCCACCTTGCTGGGCCTCCCAGGAGCCCACGAAAGTGCCGACAGTTGCGCAGTTGGCAGCTCCCCCCGCAGGGAGCCGCGAGGTCCCGACGCGATCTGCGTGACACCCCCACTCCGCTGGGCCTCCCAGGAGCCCACGAAACTGCCGACACAGCCTCAAGGACGAACGCCGCAGCCGACCCCCCAGTTGGCAGCCCCCCCCGCATGGAGCCGCGAGGTCCCGACGCGATCTGCGTGCCACCCCCACTCCGCTGGGCCTCCCAGGAGCCCACGAAAGTGCCGACAGTTGCGCAGTTGGCATATCCCCCCGCAGGGAGCCGCGAGGTCCCGACGCGATCTGCGTGTCACCCCCACTCCGCTGGGCCTCCCAGGAGCCCACGAAAGTGCCGACAGTTGCGCAGTCGGCAGCTCCCCCCGCAGGGAGCCGCGAGGTCCCGACGCGATCCGCGTGTCACCCCCACTCCGCTGGGCCTCCCAGGAGCCCACGAAACGTGCCGACAGTTGCGCAGTTGGCAGCTCCCCCCGCATGGAGCCGCGCGGTCCCGACGCGATCTGCGTGTCGCGCAGTTGGCAGCTCCCCCCGCAGGGAGCCGCGAGGTCCCGACGCGATCTGCGTGTCACCCCCATTCCGCTGGGCCTCCCAGGAGCCCACGAAAGTGCCGACAGTTGCGCAGTTGGCATCTCCCCCCGCAGGGAGCCGCGAGGTCCCGACGCGATCTGCGTGTCACCCCCGCTCCGCTGGGCCTCCCAGGAGGCCACGAAAGTGCCGACAGTTGCGCAGTTGGCATATCCCCCCGCAGGGAGCCGCGAGGTCCCGTCTCGATCTGCGTGTCACCCCACTCCGCTGGGCCTCCCAGGAGCCCACGAAAGTGCCGACAGTTGCGCAGTTGGCAGCTCCCCCCGCAGGGAGCCGCGAGGTCCCGACGCGATCTGCGTGTCACCCCCACACTCCGCTGGGCCTCCCAGGAGCCCACGAAAGTGCCACCTGCGCCCCCCTCAGGGCGCCGCGAGGAGGAGGTAGGAGGCAAGAGGGAGGTGGGCGGGAGGACGGGGCGACCAGAGTGCTCTATTCAAAACGAGTACCTAATCAAGGGAGGGTTGGGAAAATGAGGCTCTCGCTCGAGACATCCTCGAAAAATGGATAGTGGACGAGCTGTTTCGAGGCGTCTTCAGTTCAGAATGGGGCTCTCGCTCGAGACATCCTCGAAAAGCGGTGATATCCAGGGAGCTTGCGAATCGAGTCGGTCCGAGAAGGGCTCAAGAGGTCTCCAAGATTGTCCTAGAATGCTCCAAGACGGTCCAAGATACCTTTACTATATTCATCATCATCCTCGCCATCACTACTATCATCATTTTCGTCGTCATCATCATCTCCATTGCCATCATCCTCGTCAACGTCATCACGGTGCCGGAATGTACAGAACGCCAGTAGATAATCTGATGCATCATGACACTGCGTCCTCCTCCTGTCCTGGGCCACGGAATCGCAATATAAATTTGTCCTGGGCCACGGAATCGCCATATAACTTTGGCCTGGGCCACTACTATCATCATTTTCGTCGCTTGTGTCCACCAAGCATGTGAAGTGTGCTCAGTTGTTGGTCTGCCGCGCAGGTATGTCGTGGCGCGCGTGTCGGCGTGCGTGCGGGGTGTGTTTTGCCGTGCTCCTGTGTGTTCTGCCCTACTCCTGTTCTGCCGTGCTCCTGTGTTCTGCCGTGCTCCTGTATTCTGCCGTGCGGATCGTCGCTATGGTCGCTGTGGCGGATCTTACGGGCGCGCTCGGTTTGACGGATGGATCCTTGGGGGTGCTAGTTTTGGCGGATCCTTGGGGGTGCTCGCTCTTTGGCTGATCTTTGGGGGTCGTTCGCTTGTGGCGTATCTTAGGGGCGCGCTGCCAGATGACGGCAGAATAGGCCCCAAGAGCGACAGAGCGCTGCAGAAAAAGACCAGGAGCACGGCAGAATCGACCCCAAGAGTTAAGGTGCACGGCAGAATAGGCCCTAAGAGCGACGGAGCACGGCAGAAACAGACCAGAGCACGGCAGAGTAGACCCCAAGAGCTAAGGAGCACGGCAGAAAAAGACCACGCGTTTCCAGAACAGGCCCCAAGTGCAAAGGAGCACGGCAGAAAAAGACCAAGAACACGGCAAAATAGACCCCAAGAGCTAAGGAGTACAGCAGAAAAATACCAGGAGCAACGGCAGAATAGGCCCCCAAAGCGAAGGAGCACGGCAGAAAGAACCAGGAACACGGCAGAATAAACCCCTCGTGCACACGTTCCACGTTGTGTGCAAAGCCTTGCGCGTGCGCACGCAAGCTCAGAGAAGCGGCGCTTCCCGTTCTTGTTCGGAAAGGTTTCTGACAAATGGCCGTTTCGCTTGAGACATCCTCCAAACATCGGCCCAAGAGGGGACTCCGCATCGACGTCGTGTTCGAATCGCTCTTGGAGGGCTTCCAACGGCCCAAGGGAGGCCCAAAAGTTTCCCCGGAGAGCCCCAGAAGCGCCCAAGAGCGCTCCAAGAAGACCCCAAGAGACCCCCAAGAGCGCTCTAGGAGACACCCAGACAGCTCACAAGAACCCCAAGACGGCCCGAGAAGGGCCAAGAAGGCCCCAAGAGACTCACGGGAGCGCCCCAGGAGGCCCCCAGCGCCGAGACGGCCTAAGAAAGCTCCCACAGAACCCCACGACGCGCCCAGACAGCCCAAGAAGACCCCAGAAGCCCATAAGAGGACCCAAGGGGCCCCCAAGAAGCCCCCAACAGGCCCCAAGAGAACCCCGCGCGGCGCCAGGAGCAACGTCTTTTTCCAATTGCCTCGTACTGTCCTCTGTCGTCGTCGTCGTCGTCGTCGTCGTCGTCGTCGTCATCATCGCCCTCCGCATTCCTCCTCGTACTCGCCCTCGTTCTCTTCGTCATCGTCCTTGTGCTTCTCTTCCTCCTCGTTGTCCTCATGCTCCTCCTCGCTATCCTCACGTTCGCCACGTCGTCCTCGTCATCGACTCCTCGTTGTCCTCGCCTTCTTTTTCTTCTTCGCCCAATACGCCCATTAGACTACAGCGGCGCTTCCCGTTCTTGTCCGATCAGGTTCGTGATGCCATGCTTCACTGCGCAATGCCACGCCATGCTATGGCATGCTACGTTTTGCCGTGCTCTTCTGCGCCATGCCATGCCGTGCTCATACGATGCATCGTGTACCCTCTCGCGATCATTGCCCTGCTCGACATCCGACTGTGCGACTAGAGAGGAGATCTACGCCATGGTAACGAATGGGAGGGGAGGGGTAGGACCGCAGATGCGACGCGAGCGCACTTAGCTTGTCTCCTCCCCCCCCCCCCCTCCCCCTCCCTGCCCCCCCTGGCCAGCGGCTCGCCCTCCCAGGCCGGCACATCGGCGCTCGAGCGCGAGGCCGTGGAGCTAGAGAGGGGCATGCGCCGCGCCCTGGGGCGCAACGTCGCGGGGGGCTGCCGGGGGGGAGGGGGGGGGCAGCCCCGCCGCTGAGGGCGGAGGTGGGCGGCAACGCGAGAGGGGACGAAGTTCCGAGGTTGTCCGAGGTCGTCGGCGGCCTCGCAGCCTCGGGCTGCCTTCCGGCGGCTGCCCCTCGCCGAGGGCGCTCCGAGGTGCCCGGATCGTCCCGAACGGCTGCCAGGGGCCCGAGCTGTAACCCGAAAGCCGCCGCGGGGGGGGGGCAGCCGAATCGCTAAGGGCATGGGGGGGAGCAAAGTTCGGGCGGACGAGATCTCGGTGCAATGACCCTTGCGGGCCTTCCGGTCCCTCGGTGGCCTCCTGGGACCTCGCTGGTTATCTCAGGCGCCATGGTGGGGTGGCGCCCTGGAGAGTTCTAGATCCAGGTCGAATTCCCCCTCCTGGGTCTTCTGAGGCCTCGTGTGCTCCTCTTGAAGGTTTCGGGAGGGGGGGGGGGGGGCCTCCTGAGCGGGTGTTGCGGGCCTCTTGGGCCGTCTTGGACGCGTCGAGGACCGGAAGACCGAGAGTTCGCGAAAACCATACGAGCAATTAATAGAGATTCACTGAAGTTTGCCCCTGAGGTCGGCCTAAGGAGCTCAGGACGGCCCCGCGGGATTGTTGTCCCCACGGCTTGGTGCAGGTTTGGAGCACATTTGAAAGCATGGTTTATTTCGTCCATGTGGCGCTGGGCCACCAGATTCCGCTGGTGAGTCGTGGGGTCCATGCGGCCGGGATGGAGTTCGTGCCTGCGCCTCTCGCCCGCTCCTGGCTCTCGAGCGCCTGTGCCTGCGGAGTGCCTCGGTTGATCCAGGCCGGCTGCTTTCCCCACGCCCGCGAGCCATGCCAGCCGAGGAGGGGACGGCGGCGGCGGCGGCAGAGCCAGTGGCGAAGGCACGCTCGCGGAAGGCGTCGTCGGGCTTCCGCCCGCTGGCGCCGCTCCTGGAGCGCCTGGGCCCCGAGGTGGGCCAGCTCGTGCTCACCGTCTACGGCGGGCTTGCCGGCTTCTTCTGCTACTTCGCCATGTACGCCTTCCGGAAGCCGTTCAAAGCCGGCCTGTTCCACGAGCACCAGTATTTCGCTGGCACGCAGGTGAAGTTCAAGACGGCTCTGGTGCTCGCGCAGCTGCTGGGCTACATGACCTCCAAGTTCTTCGGTGTCAAATACGTGGCGGAGGCCAAGAATAAGAACGTTGCGATGCATCTCCTCTTCATCATCGCGTTTGCTCAGTTCACCTTGGTTCTCTACGCGATCTTGCCTTGGGATTGGAAGGTCCTCGCCATGTTTCTGAACGGCCTGCATCTGGGAGTGATCTGGGGGCTCGTCGTGACTTTCTTGGAGGGAAGGCGCACCAGCACCTACATGCTTTGTGGCCTCTGCTGCGCGTTCATCGTCAGCAGCGGCGCTGTGAAGGATGTGGCGCTCATGATCTTGAATCGGGGCGTGAGTGAGGAGTGGATGCCGGCGTACGTCGCCGGCATCTTCCTCCCACTCTTCGTCCTCTGCGTCTGGCTCCTCTACAACATGCCTCCGCCCTCGAAGGAAGACATAGCCGCTCAGAGCGAGAGGAAGGCCATGGACGGCACGGATCGCTGCAACTATTTCCAGACCCAGCTTGGATCGCCTCTGACCCCCCGCAGCTAACCGCCCTCGTCGGGGGTGTAAAGATCAGGTTTCGTAGTTTTGCCAGCTGGAGGCTGGCTAAAGGGCGGACGCCTCATGGCTGGTCTCTGGCTTGCCGAGTACTTCATGGCATGACGCAGTACAAGTGGGCCGCTGAAGAAGGAACCCTTATCGTTGGGGAGGGGCTCAGTGTTCTTCACTTGTGCTACGGGTTGCCTTAGGTGGTCCTTAGGGCTTCTGTGGGAAATCGAAGTTAAACTTATGGAATAAAAGGGGGGCCGTTCCTTAGCGAGGGTTCAGTATGACAGCGTTTCGACTGTGCTGCCCCTCGGGTGGTCAGTCGCGGTGGGCCTGGGGGCTGTCCAGTCCCAGAGACTCGGCCTGGTGATGCTCTGGCTCGGAGTCCTAATCCTGACCGCGTACCGGGACTATCGCGACACCTTTCAGACGGAGCTGTTCGTCGCCCTGCAGAACAGGGAGCCAGATCCAGGAACGTTTTCCAAGAGCGAGTCGATCGTGGGCATTGCGATCTTGATTCCGCTCGCTTCGCGGGATGCACGTCGGGAGTGTGCAGAGGATGTGCGTTCGGGCTCTCCTGGGAGCCTTTCGGGGACCTCTTGGTGACATGTTTGGGCTGCCTGGGGGCATGATGGGGCGTCTTGCGGGTGTCTTTGGCCGTCGTCGGGCGCTCTTGGGCCGTCTTGCGCCTTCGGAGGCCGTCTTAGGGGCCTCTCTGGGCCGTCTCGGTGCTTCGTGGGGTTCCCAAAGAGCCGTCCTGAGGGTCTCTTGGGACTGCCTTGGGGGCCTTCTGGGCCACATGGGGGCCCTCGCGCGCCGCCCTGGGGTCTTCGTGGGCCGTCCTGGGGCCGAGGCCCCGGGACGGGGCGGTCTGGGGCCCATCCATGGCGACGTTGGGGGGCGCCTGGAGCCCGAGAGGGCGAGGAAACCCAAATCAGGCAATGAGCCTGCCCGGAAGCTGGACACACGTGACCCGCGCAGCCCGGGCCAGAGCCGGATGCACATGTGGCTACGCGTTTGTCCAAAGGTCGGCCCTCGCGTGGCAAGGCACGGTGCTCCTCCACGCGTGTCTCGAGCCAATGGCCTCCAGATGTTCCACACATGAATCCAGCCAGTTGGAACGTCGTCGCGGCCTCTCGGGCCGTCTCGGGGGCCTCTCGGGCTGCGTTGGGTCTCGGGGGCCTCTCGGGCTGTGCTGGGACCAGCTTGGGGCCGTTTTGGAACCATCTTCGGCCATCTTGATACCCTCCAGAACCGTATCGAGGCTCTCTTCAACCCCGACAAAACAACATAATGTACTTGTCCGTTGTGGAACGTCTTTGGGGCCCAACACATCCTAAAGTCGGTGGATGTGGGCTCCAGTGGTGGCGCAGTGAGGATGGGGGTGGCATTATAATGTAAGTTCATACAGTATACAGTGACGTGTAAGGAATCTGGATGATTGGGCACACGGGGTATGTTGCATTCTGTAGAGCTTTCGCGACCTGCCGCCGGCAACACGTTCCTTTCAGACGTGGATACACACCGC
This sequence comes from Prorocentrum cordatum, assembly GCA_963575745.1. Taxonomy (NCBI): domain Eukaryota; class Dinophyceae; order Prorocentrales; family Prorocentraceae; genus Prorocentrum; species Prorocentrum cordatum. Next base: position 104,107 of record CAUYUJ010021927.1, on the reverse strand, counting down.
TTCGCGGGCGACGCGGCGGGACAGGACTTCCGTCCGCGTGTCTTTTCTTTCTATTCTCCCGCTCTCCTCGCGTTCCCCTTCCCCCTCCTACGGTTCCTCTGCTCATGCATTGTAATGTGTATTATCGTCCTTGCCTCCTTCCTCTTCCTTCAGCCCTACCGTTTTCTCGTTCTCGTTCTCTCTCTATCTCCCTGTCTCCCTGTCTCCAGTCGTTTTTTTGTTGTTCCTCTTTCTCTCTCTATCTCTCATGATTGCTGTGTCTCTCTCTCTCTCTCTCTTTATCTCTCTCTCTCTCTCGTTCTCTACCTCTGTCTCTATCTCTCTTTCTCTCTCTCTCTCACTCTCTTTCTTTGTATATTTGCGTGCGCGTCGCCATTTCTGATTTGTCTCTGACTGGTTTTCCTATGCACGAGTGGTCTCAGCAGTTTCCGAGCAGCTCCAGGTTTCTCTGCTGCTCTCTGCTTCGCAACCGTCCAGGCTTCAAGCTATTTCTGGGGCCCCAGGCGGACGGGCCTCCCGTGGCTCGCGGCCGGCCCGTGGGCAGCCTCGGTCGCGACCGCGTGGCTGACGCAGTGACCTGCGTGCCTGGAGGCTCGGGCCACCTGTGGCAGCTGCATCGTCTGCCCCGCCGCGGCAGCGGTCAGCTGCGGGTTTGCTCGAGCTGCCTGGCGTGCAGCCTGACCTGCGGCGGCGGGCTGGGGCGGTGGGCGGTGTGCGCCGCCCTGGTCACGGGCCTCCTGCCTGGCGGAGGCGGTCGCGCCTTGCTGCGCGCAGCGGGCTGGATCGCTGGGTTAGCCGCTGGGCTGGCGGCGCCTCGGCCCGCGACGGGCGAGGTCAACTTCGACGGGGACGACGTCCAGGCGGGTGCGCTCGGGCCACGTCCGCGCTTCCGCGCCGTGCGAGCCTAGGCTCCTGAGGCGGGATGGCGGCGCAGCGCATGCTCGACGCGCCGGAGGCCCAGGTGTGGGTCAATTTCGACGACGACGACTACTTCCGGTGGCAGCACCGCCTCCCGCTCGTGGAGCTGAGCCCAGGCAACTGGGTGGCCGCCACCCCGGAGAGGGAAGTGTTTCGTGTTCAACCTCAGCGGGCACCCGGTCGTGGCGCTGCGGCGCGACGCCGCTTTCCCTGCCCAGGTGCGCGGGCAAGTGTACGCTTTCGGGAACACCGATGCCGAGGACAACGAGGCGCTGCGGGTCGACGCTCGGGCCTTGGCGCTTGTGAGGGGCGTGCCCTCGCCTCAGGCCTCCTGCGGCGCCTGGCTCGGTGCTCCCGCGGTGGGTTGTCTCGGACCCTGGGTCGCCCGACTCCGGCACGGAGCTCGACGTCCACATCGTCGGGAACTGGCGTTCGGAGAAGAGCTGGTGTCCGGGACGCGACCCGCGGATCTCGCCGCTGTCGCGTCGGACGCCAGGCGAGCCGGTCATGCTGTCGGAGGCGCTCGCGCGGATGAGCTCGATCGACATCAAGGACTGGCCCTCCCGAGGGCCCGAGGCCCTCCCCGAGCAGCTGGCCGCTGTGCTCGCCACGGGGCTCACGCTCACCTCCTACTGGGGCTTCTGGGTGTCGGAGTCGGGAGTCTCGCGGAGCGCCGGGGTGGCCATGGAGATGCGGGACCTGCTGAACGCGCTGCACCACGGGGTCACCCACGACATCCTCGACACCTCGAACCTGGCATCGTTCGAGCTGGTGGGGCGGAGGGTCGTGCAGATCCAGCGGGTGGCGAGGCGGTGCCCATCGGCACCCGAGCTTCGAAGGCCTCGACTTGATGCCGGGCAGCTCGCTGGACGAGAGCGGGGGCGCGGTGGCGTCTCGTTTCGACGCCTTTGGGGCCGAGAAGCAGCAGTCGCAGGGCATCATCCTGAAGCAGGAGAGGCCGTTCAGGGAGGAGCAGCAGTCCGACGCGAAGAGGCGCGAGAGGTTCGACGACGAGAAGCCGCCGAAGAAGCCGACGCCAAGGGAGAAGGCGAAGGCGAGGGCGGGCTCCAAGGGTCAGACTTGACGGCGCCATGGTGGCGCCGATGTGGCGGGGCTCGCCGCCTGGCCTTCCCTTGCCGAGCTCGGGCGCCGCGGCTGCGGGCGCGCGCCGGGTGCGGCACCCCTCCGAGGGGTCTCCTCCGAGGGCAGGACTCCGTCCGCAGTTTTGTTTCCTCTGCCGCAGGGCGACGGCTTCTACCGCCGCGCCCGTCGGGGAGAACGCGCCGCGTTGCCTCGGTGCCTGGCTCAGCGCGCCGCTCGTGCTGACGATCGCGACCATCGGTCGCTCGCCGGGGGCCATGGGGGCGCTCAACGCTTTGGCGGCCGCGCGAGCTGGAGGGCGCCTCGATCCTCGAGCGCCCGGCAAGCAGGGGCCGACTACCGCCCAGAAGTCGGTCATCAAGCGGGCCCGACGTCGCGCTCGCAGCTTCGGCGACCGCCCGATGGACATGGACTCGGCTTGAGCCCTTCAGGAGCTCCTCGATCGCAAGGACTTGTACTCGAGTATGGGCGAGAGCTCTACTCGGCGTGATTCGGGCGCCGGCAAGCTCAACGTGCCGCGGCGCCCGGCGAGCGACCGCCCGAAACAGCTGCGAGGCATCGCGCCTCGTCATGTCTCCGAGGTCCTCGACAACTTCGACCTGGACGTGGTGCGGCCAAAGGCCAACATCCCAGAGGCGAGGAGATCGTCGAGCCGCACTGGGACCCCTTCCTCAATCCGCGTGAACCGCGGAATCGCTCCAGATTCATCGACTTCCCGCGGCGTTTGGCGGAGCGCGGCCTGGTTGATGGCGGTCGACGACGGAAGGCCTGCGTGGGCGCGTTCTTCGCGGCAAAGAAGAACGGCGACAGCCGCGTGGTGGCGGGCGCCCGTCAGTCGAACCAGTTGCGCATTCTCCCGCCTAGGACGGCACTGGCCTCAGGAGAGGCTCTGGGGTCGATCGACTTGCTGGACGCCACCGACGCCTCCCCCGAGGACCTGGCCGACTTTGACAGCTGTTTTGAGTCCCTGTGCGCGGGCTCAGTCGACCTCATGGACGGCTTCTACCAGTTCGCCGACCACTCGTGGGGCAGCTGGATGTGCTTCGACGTCGAGGTCACCGCGGGCGAGCTCGGCCGCGACTCGATCTACGACGAGAAGCTGGGTCGGCGTGTGTCTGTGGCGCCGGATGAAGTCATCTGGCCTTGCTTCGCGGCCCTGCCGATGGGCTGGGGCTGGGCGCTCTGGATCTGCCACGAGGTGCTCGTCGATGCGATGGACGCGGCAGGGCTCCCTGGCGACGGCTGGTGTCTTGCCAAGGCCAAGGCCCCGACGCTGGTCGGTCGCTTGGTCATCGGGGCCCCGTGCGTCGACAATGGGAACCCGGTCTCGCCCAGCGCTACGGCGGTCGACGACCGGCTGGGCAAGCTCACCGCCGAGCTGGACAGGCGGGGTCTGCGCTGGCACGAGCTGGAGAGCGCCCAGCCTGGGCTGGTCATCCTCGGGATGGTGCTGGGCAGGCGCGAAGGTCGACTTCGACGCGCTGCAAAGCCGGCCCGGCGGCTCTACCTGGCGCTGCACCATGTCCTGCCGCGGGGCACATCGTGCACTTCTTCTCCGTCTTGCGGCCGGGCCTCAGCGTGCTGGGGCCCTGCTACACGCACATCGCGAGTGGCGACCTGTCCTCGGTGGGGCGCCAGCCGCGCGATGTGCTGGGGGAGCTCGCCACCGCGGCCAGGCTGGTCTTCCTGGGCGAGGTCGACTTGTGCAGGGTGCCGTCGGACATTGCCTTCGCGACCGACAGCTCGACGCGGGGCTGCGCCGTCTGCGAGGCGCGCGGGGCCGTGGGAGATCCTCGCCACCGCCCGTTCGCGGGAAGGGCAGCGCTTCGTCGCCTCCGAGGTGGAGATCGCCCCAGACGACGAGCCGTGCGAGGGCCGCGCTGCCGGGCTCAGTGATCCTTCGGAGCCCCTGCCAGCGACCACCCCACCGCGCCTTAAGGCGCGCCGTGGCTCGGCGGCGCCGCGTCGAGCTCGAGATGCGCGCCCTGCCGGAGCCGTTGGCGCAGGCGCTGCTGGATCCGAGTCGCTGGACGGAGCGGCGCCGGGGGGGCCTGGCGGTGCCCGGGGCGGATCCACGCCTTGGCGGCCCGTGCCGCGGTCGCCCCGCTCTGGCGCGCGGGAGGCGACGCCGCGTTCCACGGAACGGAGGTTCTCAGCCTGTGCGACAACATGTCGTCGGTCCTCGCCTTCGAGAAGGGCGGGGCCACCAACTTCGAGCTGCTCGCCCAGTGCCGGCGGGCGGCGGCGGTCTGCCTGGGCCGCGAGATCCGCCGGCGGCCTAGGCACGTGCCAGGCATCTACAACGTGGCGGACCACGGGAGCAGAGCGGCTGATCGGGGCGAGCCAGAGCTGGACGCTACCGCGGCCGAGGGGCCCCGTCTGCGCCCACGCGGCGGAGCCGCCGCGAGCCCGTCTCAGCCCGCCGCTCCGCGGGCCCAGCAAGTCGAGGGTGACAGGGCCGAGTTCGAGCGGTCAGAAAACCCACGGATCCGCGATGATCAGGCGACTCCTTCATCTCATTCGATGTGCGTTCCTATGCCTCCTCATTCTCGTTCATGTCAAGTTTAGTGGTCAGTCAGTTGTGATGGAGCCGCTCAAACAGCCAGTGCCCAGCAGCAGCAGCAGCACCCCCCCGTCTCAGAGCATGCGAAGTCCGTGAGGTGCCCAATGAGGCCCCACATTATGCACGTCGCACACAGGAAGCTGCGCATGGACCTCGGGAGGATCCTGTTGGAGCTCGTGATCAACCAGGTGGACGTCTTGGGCGGGGCCTTCCTCAAGGGCCTGTACATGGACCTCGAGGGGATCCCGTTGGAGCTCGTGATCAACCGGGTGATCGTCTTGGGCGGGGCCTTCCTCAAAAGCCTTAACCTCGCGGCGGTCTTCGGGCTGGGCCGTCTCGGAAGGCGTTCTTGGAGCTCTTCGCGGTGGCAGCCAACCTCACAGGGGCCCTACATGAGAGAAGATTGCGAGTGTTGCCCCCTATGGATGTCAAGATGGGGCCCCACTGTGACCTCGCAAACTTACGTGTCCAGCGTCTGGCGCTGAATTGGCTCGAGCGTGGCGAGGTCTGGTGGGTCCACCTGGGCCTCCCGTGCACGCGCTGGTCCCCCGTCGGCGGCAACCGGAATCCGTCGCCCGTGGATCGCGTGCTTGTCTCCTTCTCGGTCCGCGCGCTGCGGCTGCGCAGGCGGCGTGGGATCTTCGCGACCTTCGAGGGCCCGCCTGCCAGCCGAGCGCGGCGCTGGCCAGCGTTGGATCGCGAGCTGCGGCACCTCGCGTGGCCGAAGGTGCCCTTCGACTCCTGCCGGCTCGGGGCCCCGTTCAAGAAGGTTGGGGCCATCGCTGGCAGCTTGCCAGGCCTGGGGGGCCCTGTCGCTGCGGCGCTGCTGTGCCGGAAGGCATCGAGCCGAGCTGCAGGGCAAGGTGCGGCGCCCGACGCGCGGGTGGGTCTGGAGGACGACCCTCGCAGGCGCCTGCCTGCCCAGCTGGTGCCGGCCCCCAGCGTCGCTCGCCGGGCCCGATGCGCCGCGCGGAGCCTTTGGGCGGTCGACGAGGAACGAGCTCCCGGGCAGGGCTCACTCACTGGCAAGCGCAGCGGGCTGCAGAGAGCCCAGAGGCGTCGCGGCGCCGATTTGCCTTCAGCGCTTTCGGCTCCCCTGGCGGCCAGGGTGGGCCTCGGCGCATGACCCGCGGCCGCGTCAGCGCTGAGCCGGCGCGCGCCCCCTCTCGGGCGCGGCCCTCCAGCTGGGCTCTTCGGCGGGACCCCGAGGGCGGCGGCGGCTGCAGGGGGGCCGCCGCGGGACAGGCCCGCGAGTCCGACGGGCGGCTCGCCCTGGTGCCCAGGCCGCTGGCCACGACCGAAAGGCGGAGGCGGGCGGGCGCTGCCGCTCGCGGCGGTGCGGCAGCCTCTCAGCGCGAGGCCGCCTCTGGCGGCTACCTGCGGCTGCCAAGCCTCCGCCCTGCGACGCTGAACAGCACCTCTCGAACATGACCGAGCTAATTGATTTTGGACGTCGCCGAGGGGTCTCGCTTGATGCGCTGACTGAGGCTGTCGCTGCACTCAACCTATGCTGACCTCCTGGCGGCGCTGGGAGCGCTGGCGCACTTCGACGTGCACTTCAGGCCAGGCGAGCTGCTGGCCATCAAAACTACTCATGTGTCTGGCAGCCGCTGCTTCGGGCCGTCGGCCGACATCACGGACGCGGTGGCCCCTCTCGGCGAGGAGAAGCCCGTTATAAACCGGGATTTCGACTGCACCGTGAAGGCTGGGACTGACTTGCCCGTCCGCCGCCTGGTGCCGGAGATTTCATCGCGCCTCGGAGCCCGTGCCCGCAGGTTCTCTTTTCCCACCTTTTTTGCTCCACTCTCTCTTGTGCAGTAGGAGGAATCGTTGAAGTCAGCGGTCGTCGAGCTCCAGTCGGTGCCTCATCGGTTGCGTCGCGGGGGGCCCCATCGCATGGTGCCCTATATAGTGCGCGGCCCACTAAGGCCACCCATGCTCGAGGCCGCTGGCGCGCCCGGGAGAATGTGGGGATTTACGAGAAGCAAGGCCTGGCACTTCGACGACGTCCGAAGCGCTCTGACTCGCAATCGCACTCCGCCAGACAACCCACCGAAGCCAGAGCCAGAGACATTCCCCGTCGGGCGTGTGCCTGATCTTTGCGTGGAGCCCGCCAGGACTCCTTCAGTGTTCTGCGATGCCCTGTTAGCGTTCGTTGCCTGTCTTGCTTTCCCCCCCCCCCAAAAAAAAGAGGCAATGACTGTGGCAATGGTAGAGCCAATTTTGTTGGCCGGTAGCGCGTGGATCTGGCGCCCACCTCGTTTTTCTTGGCGGTGTAGTTCAAGCAGAGGCCGCCGATGGATGCCCGCGCGCGCGCGCCCGAAAAAAATGTGACATCTGAGTATGGGGACGGGGCTGAAGTTTTCAACTGCGTGGCATCTTGCGGTGACCATTGCACTTCGGGCCGGTTTGCGGCCCTCGCTATTTTGAGAATCATCCATGGGATGTCCTCCATGGCGCTTGCCTTCGCAGTGGAAGGTGAGAGAATCTTGGCAAGTGAATGCTGTGAATCCCAAGCGCTGTCGCGCGTTTCCGACCCCTTGGGGGAGACCACGCCCGTATCTGAGGAATATTTTTCGCTATCGCCCTCTCTGTCTCTCTGTTTCTCTCTCTCTCTCTCTTTCACTCTCTCTCTCTCTATACATATAGATCGTTCTATCTCTCTCTCACTCTCTCTGTCGATGCATTTCCTTCGGGTGGTCTTTGACGGGGAGATTACATTTCTACGATGATCAGGGTCCTGATAGAGTCGATGGAAAGTGAACATGACGATGACGACGGTGGTATTGATGAACATGATCGCGAGGATCCTGGCGACGATGTTGATGATAATTGTCGTGCCGGCGACGACGATGGCCATACTATTGATGGTGGCGGTTGTCATGCTGCTGACGACGATGATGATGATGATGGTGAGGAGGAGGAGGAGGAGGAGGAGGAGGAGGAGAGGAGGATGATGATGAAGATGAGGATGGTGATGGTGATGGTGCTGGTGATGGTGATGATGCGGATGATGACGATGACGACGAAAGTGGCGATGGTGAATATAATGGTAATGGTGATGATGATGATGATGATGATGATGGTGGTGCTGCTGATTATGATGCAGTTGATGATGGTGCTGATGATAATGATTATGATTACCATGGTGATGGTGATGATGATGGTGGTGGTGATTGTGCTTATGATGGAAATGGCGGTGGTAATGGCGACGATGATGATGTTGGTGGTGATGATAATGCTGATGATGATAGTGATGATAATAGGGAGGAGGCAAGGGACTCATATTTGTGCGACCCACCATCAACAGCAATGCCCCGCGGCATTTGCTCAGAGTGCTACCGAACGGGGCCCGTTCGATGCGCCGACCGCAGTCGCATCCCGAGTCGCCTAGGGGGGATTCAGGCTGGGGGGCGCACGCGTGTGATGCTTGGGGGCCGTACTGGTGACCCTGCGAGTTATCTTGGCAGTCTCCCAGTCGTCGTTATCCTCCTCCTCCTCCTCCTCCTCCTCCTCCTCCTCCTCCTCCTCTCTCCTCCTCCCCCCCCTCCTTCTCCTCCTCCTCCCCCTCTCCTCCTCATCCTCCTCCCGAGGAGGTGTGTAGGGGGCATGCTCGGGCCACCTCGTGGCCGCCTGGGCCGCCTTTGGGGGTCCTCCCGCGGCCGAGCTGCGGGCCGCTGGAGGGCCTCCGTGGGCCGTCTCGGAGCCGAGGTGTCGCGCGCGGAAGACCTGCCGGGGTCTTCGGGCCGCTCTGGGCCGCTTCGCGGAGCCTCGAGGCCTCGCGGGGCCGTCGGCAAAAGGGGCCCTTTTCCTCCTCCTCCTCCTCCTCCTCCTCCTCCTCCTCCTCCTCCCTCCTCCTCCTCCTCCTCCTCCTCATCTCCTCTGCTCCTCCTGCTCCTCCTCCTCCTCTCTCCTCCTCCCCCTCCTCCTCCTCCTCCTCCTCCTCCTCCTCCTCCTCATCCTCCTCCTCCTCCTCCTCTGGCCCGAGTCGGGTCTGCAGGGGTAGAAACGCTGGGAAGGGCTATTTCTCTCCTGCGAGCCAAGTTTTGGTTTCTGGGCTTCCTGGGTGGCGTCCCGTGGATTCCTGAACTATAAACGGTTACTGCGGCCTGGCTGGCCTTACATCCGTCACGGCGCCGCCATGTCGCGCCGCCTCGCTGCTGACCCTTGGCGCTGCAAGAAGTGCGTCACGAGGGACGGCTCGCCGTGGATCAACTGTGGCGACCTCAAGCAAGGCTCTGAATTCAACCTACATAAAGGAGTCTGCTACGGTGGTCCCGAAACGCCCAAAGGGAGCCCTGCGACCATGTCCACGGGCTCTCCTAAGGTATCCAAGGATAAGAAGATCAATGAGCTCCTTAAGGTCTATGATGGATCCTCCGCGGCCCCTGACCTGGTGCAGGTCAACTCCCTCACTGAAGAGAAGGAACGTTTGGGCAAGGAGCTCGACGCCGAGCGCCACTTGGAGGATCAGGTCACCTCCCTCACCACGAGGCTGCGGAACTCCCGTGCCATGGCCAAGCGCCTTCATCGACGAGCTGGTTGCCAAGCTGACGGTGCTCCAGGATTCCCTGGCCGAGGCAGATGCCGAAGTCGTGCGGCTGGAGGTGGAGGTCCAGCGCTTGGGCGCCGACCGAGCCCCTTCCGCCCACTGCTGGCAAGCCCACGCTCCATGAGGCGCTGCCGAAGTTCACTGTCAACGTCCAGCAGCTTGGCCAGTTGGCCGTGGAGCTCGGGAGCTGGAGACGGCGGCCAAAGTCTCCGGGAGGCTCCATGAGCTTCCCCAGACGAAGCCGCCGGCGGCACAGGTGCCCGCTGCTGCCCCTGCCCCCACGACCCCTGCTGGAGAAGACGGAGGAGGAGTTGTTTCCACCGCCGTTCTCCCCGCGGGTCAGGTGCAGGTCCTCGCTGAGGAAGCTGCCAGGAACGACATGGACATCGACGTCGACCTCATGGAGTCCACCGAGCTGCGGGAGGCGTTGGAGGCGGCAGGACTCACGCAGCCTGACGAGGGCGGACATGCGGGTGGCGTACAAGCGTGTCCTCGACTCCTTCACGCATGCGGCTGCGGCGCACAAGAGGAATAATAAGGTTCGACCGGCTCCTTTCTGAGGGCAGCGCCTGCCAGCGCGACCACACGGATGGCGCGTGCCATGCGCAGATCAGTCGACGTGAACGCAACGCGCCAGCCTGTTGTGCTGGGCTGTGCGGCCATCGAACTGACAGGAAATCCCATGGACGGAATGTCATCTGCGGCCTCCCGTGCACTGACAGCACGTACCATGTGCAGGCTGTCAGCCGGGGCCTTCATGGCAGGAAGTACCATGTACGGAATGTCAGAGGTGAGGAGGAGCGCCCACAGGGCAGCACGTACTATGTACATGTTGCTGCTAGGTTGGGTCATGGCTGCATGGGTCCGCTTCCGCTTGGCGAAGAGCACAGTGTGTCTCCCGCCAGTGGCCACTACTGCTCCAGCCCGTCGCCGTCGACCTGTGCTCCAGTCTACGCGTCTTCGCCGTGCGCAGCGCGGCCGCGAGGATGGACCTTCGCGCTGTTCTGGCGCCCATTCATGACCCAGTTCGAGGCGGGTCCTGCAGGGGTCCCCGACAGCGGTGGGAGGACCAATTCGGTGCTTGACCGGTCCGCGGGCTTACTTCTCAACTGACGGAAAGGACCACCTCGATACCGAGCTGGCGGCAGCGACGCAAGCATACCATGGGGGTCGCGATCCTCTCGCGCTGGGCCCCAGCACTGCCATGCCTGATGCTGGCGACGCGCGCTGTCAGGTGGCGGCCAAGCTGGCCGCGGTCAACCCTGGCTCTCACGGGCCATTTCTCAACTTCCCGCCGCACTTCCGCGGCAGGGCGGCGATGGCCCATGAGGCGCGGGCGGTCGACCAGCGGCTTGGGGCCGTTCAGTCTGCTGCGCGCGACGCAGGTTGGC